>PVJL010003943.1:0-142702 GCA_004026885.1 Lyroderma lyra
TGATTTCACTCATATGCGGAATATAAAACTGAAAGCAAAGAAAAAAAGAAATGAACAAACAAATAACCCATGGACACAATCGATAGTTTAATGTTTATTTGGGGACGAGTGGGTTAGGGAGGGGAGAAAGGGGAGGGGGTGGGAGAGGAGGGGGGGAAGCTAAATATAAGGTGATGGAAAGAGAAGTCACATTAGGTGGGGAACTTATTATACATCAAGTTGACAATGCACTGTAGAATTATATCCCTGAAACCTATGTAATCCTTGCTAATAGATGTCACCCCAATAAGTCTAACAATAAAAATGAATTAAAAAAAAAAATGTTACAAATCAGCAGCTAGAATCCTGTACTTGGAGTATTTATTTCCTTTAAAATTGGAAAGAAAATAAGTACATATACACACTACCTTTACTATTATTTAATATTTTCCTGCAATCAGTAAAGATAATGAAAAAATACAACTATTACAAAAGAGACCAAATTATTATTTGCAGATACTGCACCTGCGCAAACCAGAGAGAATCCACAAAAACCCATTAGAACTAATAAGCATGCTGGTAGTTTGGCAGAAACAAAATTAACAAAAAATATCTAACTTTCTTTTGTAAGGACTATAGTTAGTTAGAATAGATTATGGTGGATAAGATCCCTTTCAGGAAATTAAGAAGAAAGTAGAATGTTGAGGAATAAATATAAAAGATACACGGGACTTGTTTGAATATCATTAGATTTAAATTCTGTTATTGATTATGTTAATTGTAAATATTCTGAACAGTTCAAATAAAATGCAGATATTGTCAGATTGGGTTAAAATAAAGCCAAACCTATTTATGTTTCATAAGAGAAATTCATTTTAAGTATTAACAACACAGCTTAAAAGTAAAACTATAGTAATAGATATACCATGCAAATTAAATCATAGAAAGGTTGAAGCAGTTTCAGGACAAGATTATTACCAGGGATAAACATAGACATTTCATATATGATAAATGGACCATTTTGTCAAGAAGACTTAACAACCCTAAGTGTGTATGCACTCAATATTAGAGCTTTAAAATACATAAAACTTAAACTGACGGAACTGAAAGAAATAGATAAATCCACAGTATTAGTTGGAGATTTCCTCTCTTTGTAATTGATAGAACAATTAGAAAAATCAATGAGGATATGGAAGACTTGAATAGTATCAACCAACTTTCCCTAATGGACATTTATGGAATACTGCCTAACAGCACCATAATGCACGTTCATTTCAAGTACATGTGGACAGCACAGAGGAAAGCATGGGCCTCCGAACTGGCTCGGGGCTGGCTGTTTTTGGCTGCTTCTATAAGCTGGGGACAAAGCAGGCCTGGGGAGGGGCAGGCTTTTTGAAAATGGCGGGTTTTCTTTACCATTAACTTGCCGGGTAACCATGCTCTCACCTGCATATGAGACATTCTTATACTTACTTGTTGATTATCTGAAATTTAAATTTACCTGGGTAGTTGTGGGGGTTTTTTTTGTTTTTTTTTGTTTGTTTTTTTTTGTTTTTTTTTTTTGGTAAGTCTAACAACCTTAGCATAAGGGCAACTAGGTAGGTTGTGCCAAGACCCACTGAATTTGGATTTCATGCATTTAATTATTGCATGATTTGGTAACTTCAGCAAGATTATATTGATCCTAAGTGAAATAATTGAATGGATGTGTAAGTTTTTACTATATTCTTATAAAACAAAGACTCCTGATTCTTTCCTTATCCATCCTTCTTCTTTGGTAAAAATAGCTAACTCCTTTACAAAGCAATAATTACCTGCAATCTGGATGCAGTGGCCTCTCGTCTCCCATTCGGCAGAGGAAAAGCTTGTGAGGTTACTTGGCATTGTAGATTAGCAAATGCTGTATCTATGAATTCTTGTTAAGATTAAAATGTGTAGTGACCTTTTCATTCTTTGCAACAAGCTAGACATACTTACATGCCGCTTCAGTTTTTACGACAGGCATGCTATTGATGAGGATATAGAAGTTAACTTTTGATCTCAGAGATCTTACTGTCTCCTTAAGGAGTTGGATATGTACACATAATTATAATACAGGATTATTAACAGTGGTACCATTTGGCAAACAACTTGTTCTAGAAGTTCTTGGATGGGAAAACTGATTCAGAGTGAGAGATTGTAGAAGGCTCCCTGGAACTGGACCCTGAGTGGATGGAAAGGCTTTGGGCAGATGGGGAAGGTAGCTTCAGGCTACAGTATAGCATGAACAAAAGTAACGGAAGCTTTCACCTTTGGGAATTAGGGGCAAAGCAAGTAATTGAACATTTATGTGAAGTAAGATAGGAAACAAGGCTGTAAAGGTGGTGTATTTGTTTTTCCGGGCTGCTGTAACGACGTACCGTAAGCTGGGTAGCTTAAACAGATGTTCATTCTCTCACAGTTCTGGAGCCTAGAGGTTCAAAGTCAGGGTGTTGGCAGGATTGGTGCCTTCTGGTGGCTGCGAAGAGAATCCCTTTCCACGTCTCTCTCCTGTCTGTGGTAGCTTGTCTTTCCGATGGCATTTCCCTGTGTCTTCACATTGTCTTCTCGTCTCTGTGTGCCCAAATTTGCCCTTTTTATAGGTCGTATTGGATAGGGCTCATCCTAATGATTTCAACTGTCTGCAGAGACCCTGCTGGTACTGGGGGTCAGGACTTCCACATCTTTTGGGGGACACAATTCAACTCTTAATAGGTGGGTTGAGGGTTATATTCAAAGAGTGTTAAAAACAATTGCTGAGTATGTTAAACTTTCCTTTTAGACATACAGGGAATCATGAAAGTTTTTTATATGAAGAAGTTCTGATTGTAATGTAAAAACATGCCTCCAAAGTTGAGGGCAGGTAGTATTACTGTTGTTACAATGTAATAATAGCTATCACTAATTGAGTGTTTACTCTGTGCTAGATACAACAGACTGTGAAATATGAATATTATTATTATCATTCTTAAACATGAAGAAACTGAAGTTTAGAGAACACAGAGTAGGGAAATGGAGAGATGCTGATAATTGGTTCTGGGACATATGTTAAGCTTGAAGTACTCACTGAATATTCCTGTAGTGATGTTAAGTTGGTAGTTTAAAATTTGGTATGAGGGGCAAAGCTCTGGAGTTCAGCTGAAAGAAAGAAGAGATGAATTTTTTTAGTAAAAAAGATGTTTGCTTTTTTTTGGTTAAAGGGAAGGAACCATTGAAATATCAAAACAATACCCAACTAAGATATAAGAGAGAGAAGAGTGGTCCAGAGTCCTAACTGGTGGGGAAAAGAGTACAGGTAGAGGAATTGGCCTTTTACAGAATTCTAGTCCTCAAATATTTATTTCATAATGTAGAAAATTTGATTTACTTCCTACCGGTAGGGTGAGGATGAGTGACTCACAATATGAAATAATCTAAGATTAATGTTAGTATTAACTATACTATTAGATTTCAGAGGAATGAAAGTTTTAAGTCTCTTGGATTATATATAAATAAAATATTTAGTGCTAGTTAAGATGCTACTTTTATGATGTTGCTTTCTGAGTTTCTAATGAGTGGCGACCTCATCAGTCTTTACCTATACCATGCTTCTCATTACGTTAGTTTATAGTTGGTGCTGCTGCCTGTAGGCTGAGCAAGAGGCATGGAGCTTCTGCATTATTGTTTACAGTTGTGAGAAAAAAATATTTCAATGGTAAAAAGTTAGACTCACATTTATTGCCTTGTACAGAAGTGGGGAGTTCAGTGTTAATGTTAAGCATGTACTTTCTTTTAAAAAATTTTTGCTTTATCTTTGTATTGTAATTTAAATTTTGTGAACTGTTTGATACAAAGTGAAGAGTGTATAAAATACATTTCTGTTTAAGAATAACAAAAAGAGGAGTTCCCTGGTGGTGTAGTGGCTTAAGGCTTCGGCGCTCGCGCTATCAACGCAGCGGCCTGGGTTTGATTCCCAGCCAGGGAACTACCCACATACTACAAAAAAAAAAAAAAAAAAAAAGAACTTATAAGAATAACAAAAAGAATACATACTACCTATCACTCAACTTGAAAAAATAGAATTTACTAGTATTTTAGAATACTGTGTGCTTCTCTCTCATAGCCTCATCCTTGTTCCCAGAAGTGCCATTATCCTGATTTGTGTGTTACCATTCCTTTACTTTCCTATATAGTGTTATTGTCTAAGTGTATATGTTCCTAAACAACATGTTGTTTGCTTTGAAAAAAGGAATGGTATGCCAAGCTAACTGAGTTAAGAAAGAGCAGCATTACTGAGGTTAGATGAAGGCTTCTGGGAAGAGGGCTGACTACTTTGGCCTCAGGTCCACTGGGTTTCAAGGGCTTCTACTCAGCCAGTGAGTAAGCAGTGTCAGGTCCTGGAAACGTAGGGGGCCTTCTTGGTCAGGCATCTGGCATGGCAACAGTATGGATCCATATTGTGTGTTTGTTCTGCAGATACATAGTCACATGGAGAAAGTGCTCTTTTTTGTTTTGTTTGGTGGTTTTGTTTTTGTTGTTTGTTTGTTCTTTGTGGTCTTCTTCCAGCATTTAGGAATGCATCAAAGCAGAATTACACCTACGAGGTGAAATGAATGTTCTCAGCTTGATCCAGGTAGCAAGGCAAGGTGAGATGAGTACATCAGCTATGAATAAAAATCTGGAATAGGCCTATGTGGGCATTCTGTCCTTGGGAACGATGTCAGTGGTTGTCTTGGTGATGACGGTTTATCATGCAGTCTCAGAGTCACATTGCTGCAATCTGGACTGGTTGCCCTGTAAATCCAGTGCACAGCTGGCGTCCTGGAATCTCTTCGCAGTCCTCCTGGAGCTTACTGTTGTCTCTCTCCCATGTTGCTGTCCTACATTCTGTATCCTAAGTAAACATTTGCTCATTTTTTGATGGAGTACACTCTTCAGTTGCTTCTTGAGAAAGGATGCATAGAAGGTAAATGTTTTGAGCTCTTTCATGTCCGAGAAAACCTTTATTCTACTGTGATAAAATGGTTTGACTGGGTGAAGAATTATGGATTGGAAGTAATTTTCCTTTATAATTTTGAAGAAATAGCTTTGTTGTCATCATCTTTCCAGTATGATGGTTGAGATGACTGAACTGAATCCTGATTCTTTGTATGTGACCTGTATTTTCTTTCTAGGAGTTTGTAGCATCTTCTTTTTTGTCCCCAGTATTGTGATATTTTACAATGGTGTGCCTCTTGTAGGTCTCCTTTAATTTTTTTATGGTGAACACTTGGTAGGTCCTTTCAAATGGGCACCTATGTCCTTCACCTCTAGAAAATTTTCTGGAATTCTTTGATTTCTTTCCAGCCTTTCCCCTTACCCCTATTTTCTTTTTCTAGAATTTCCGTTATTCAAGTATCAGATCTCCTGGACCGGTCCTCTAATGTTGCTCGCTTTTCTTGCCTGTTTGCCATTGTTTATCTTTTTTCTCTGGTTCCTGGAATACTGCCTCAATTTTATCTTCCAAGTCTCTGTTTTTCCATTTTGGCTATCATGTTTTTAATTTTTAAGAAGTCTTTATTTTTTAATGTTACTGAATTGTATTCTGTTCTTGTTCTGTTATCTCTGTGAGGAATATGAATATATATGTGTGTATATATTGTATCTATACGAGGGCTGTCCGGAAAGTAGCCAGACGTGTAATATGAAAAACAGGCATTTATGGCTGGATTTTTTGCGGACCGCCCTCGTATGTTCTGTGTTAGAGGCTTTTCCTTGGATAACTAGTAATACTTGGCTGTCTGCTCATAATTAAATTGGAGGCCTAAAAAGCTGATTGAAACTGTTTTGGGTACAGTACTGATGATGCTAGTAGATGTGCCTAACATACCTCAAAGATACTCTTGTTTTCCCCTCTCTAGAAAGTAACTCTTCAACCTTCTGCTGAGGTGGGGAGGGATGGTTGCCTAGCATTGTGGAGGAGGGAGCAGGTTTAGGGATCAGAGTGCTTTTCAAACAGCTCCGATGGAATCTTTCTTGTTTTAACCTCTTCCTCTTTACCGCCTGCTGCTCCATTACCAGAAGCAATTGATACTGTCTTCTTGGGTTCTCCAGTGTAAAAGTGTTGTTTCTCACATGTTTGCTTTCAGGTAATGATTTGACTTTCCTGGGTCTGCTAAACCACTTAATATTCATCCATCACTTTCTTTTAAGAATTTGTTGCGCTATCTCTTCTCCTTTGTTGTCGTTATCTCTTCTCCTTATGGGTTTATGCCTAAAACTCTTGTACTGTTTTAGTGAGCTTTCATGAGAGAGTGACACTGTATGCATATTTTAAATTTGCCATCTTAATCCTAAAGCCCTTATTATTAAAATGTTTAGTGTGTGTCTCATCTTTTTTTTTTTTTTTTTTTTTTTTTGCTTTTTGGTATGTGGGTAGCTCTCTGACTGGGGAATCAAACCCAGGCTGCAGCACTGACAGCACCAGCACTGAAGCCTTAAGCCACTACACCATCAGGGAACTCCGTGTCTCATCTCTTGAGACTTGAAAAGATCATTAAAGTTAGTCTTTTTCATCTGTTTTATTTTTATTTATTTATTTATTTATTTATTTATTTTTTGCTTTCTGGTATGTGGGTAACTCCCTGGCTGGGAATCGAACCCAGGCCACAGCGCTGACAGCACCAGCGCCAAAGCCTTAAGCTGCTACACCATCAGGGAACTCCCCTGTTTGATTTTTATGCTCACATTTATAATACCTGAAGCTCATTGTGTGGACTCCTTGAGAATATGATCCCAAGGATTTATTAGTGAATAAAAAGGTTGTGAATAAAAAGGTTGATTGTTTCTTAAATTTGCTCTTATAGGAAAGTGGGAAGGTTTCTGACTATCCAGCAGTGATTGTGGAGCCAGTCCCAAGTGCCAGATTGGAGCAGGGCTATGCAGCCCAGGTCCTGGTTTATGAGGACGACACTTACCTGATGCAAGATGTGGCAGAAGAACAAGAAATTGAGACCGAGAATGTGGAAACAGGTAGACATCTCATGAATGTTTGTTATTTATAACTTTTTCATTTTGTAAGTACAACAGTGCTATTGCCAGATAAATCCTAAACCAAAGAAGCTTTGTAGTGCTATTTAGGGTAGATTGGAGAAAAGTGAAACAGCTCTTGTTTAAGGGAATTTATAGAGATATAAGGAATTCTACATTATAATTTCTTGAGGTAAAAGAGAATCTCATACCATGGACCCGACCCCAAGGACAAAATTACAGGACCACAATAATAAAATGTATTTTTTTTTCTGGGAGTGCAAATATTGACTAGTTGTTAATTTATGTATAGAAGTCAGTAGGCTACTATATGAGGGTGATTTTTTTAATTTAAAAAGTAAATATGGTATGCTCATTCTGTAACAGATTAAGAGTTTCTTTGAATCAGTATTGGTGGATCAGTATGATTCCTTTTTCCTTAGGTCAGAAGCATCCTTGCAATAGTCTATTCAGATTCCTCTTTTTGCTGTCTTAGAAATTGTGGTATTTCAGTCTGTCTGTGGTGAGATAACTGTATGTTTAATTGGGTGTTAGAATGTATAAATCTTGGAGAAACCTTTTAATTTTTGCTATTGACCTTTTAGAAAATAGAGTATTTTATCAGTAGGATTGTAGTGACTATTTTATAATAATAAACATTAAAATTTATCTTTAGTTTTTAATGGGGGAAAAGAATCCTTGCATTATCTATTATGAATAAGGTACCACTCCAGACTATAATTTCAAAGCCTATGTGAAGTGTTTAGCAATCTGTTTCGATAAAATGAATTGATTACTACTTCACATGGGTTTGGTGAATGTGTTGTGACCACTGCTCTGAAGAGCAAGGTGACTTCCAGTCCCTCAACTCAACAACAGATAAAGCTGGAGGAAGGACGGCTTTAAGCTTGAAAAAGGTAGTGGTCCTAGGGAGGGCTAATGGGCCTCAGCAAGCAGAAAGACATCCAATACTCAAAACTTCTCATTGTGAGACTTCGCTACATTTATAGAAATTTATCTAAATACTTAGAAATTTTTATTAGACCTCTTCATAATAGATACTGCAAGTGCCAGGAAGATATGTGTCTTTTTCTGAGAGTTTGGAGAGTTTCTCAGTCAGAAGCTACAAGTCTAGAGGCAGAGATAAATTTTCCTCTTGAGAAAAAGCATAGGCAGAACAGCTAAAAGTATTATGCATAATGATAGTCTGAAGTAGCTATTATAGCTGATGTTACTATAAGAGCATAACTAAACAGAAAACTAATACCACAGGAAAAATTATGATAGCTAAAGTTGAATGAAAAATAAAAAAAGAACCTGTAAAGAATGAACAGTACAGTGCCAATTAGCAGGAAATAATGATACTTGTCACATTAAAATACCAGAGCAGGTCAGTCAAATCTTATTGATTGAACAATTGATGGCCACTGCTACTTTAATTTAAATTACTCAGGTAAAAACAGTTCCACATAGGAAGCAAATAGAATCCATTCAAAGGATTTAATTTTCTTAGTCTTATTGAACTCTGGGGGTGATGCTCTTAGTTGCAGGACAGAGATTTGAGTGATTGTGATATTGAAAAAGAGGATACACAAGGGCTGTCTGGAAAAAAATCCAGCCATAAATGCCTCTTTTTTTTTCGTATTACATGGCTGGATACTTTTTGGATGGCCCTAGTACAAAGTCTGGGTAAAAGAACAGCTACTTTTCTGACATCTTAAAACTGGTTTTTGAACACTTCGTAATACTTTTTTTATTTATTTTTCTTCAACACTAAAAGGAAATGTTAGTAAATAGCTCCTTATTCTAAAATAGCCTGAATGTTATTGAAAAGTTCATCTGACATTTTAAATTCCTTAATAAGCTTATGGTTTTTTTAATGAAATTGATGCTTGCTTTATTACTTCTAAAAATAAAGAATAGTATAGTATTCTTTTCTGTCTTTACAGAACAGCACTGTAAAATGTAGAATTCAGATATAACATTTTTAAAGTCAATGCCAAATTCATAGTGAAAACTGCTAGCTCATACAGCTATAATCACACCAGCTTAAAACACCCACATTTAGTAATCATAAGGACCATAGAGTGTATAATATACCAAATATGTTAAATTAGCTCATGGATTTTTAGTGTAACTTTATAAGGATCATTAAAATGTATATATTAGTTTAGAGTAGCTAATCTGAGCTTAATTTTGTTTTTATTTAAAGAAATGCATTTTAAAACAAGTTACAATACAAATAATTTGTATTGTTCTGACATCTAGAACATATACAAATGAATAAAGGTTGTTATGAGTCATCCTAATGCTTGTTCCCTTTTAGGTAGTGGATTAGGATCAAGGCAATTTCTTGTGGTGGTAGAAAGTTTTAACTTAAATTCCAGATGTGTACATTTTGGAGAAGAAGCTGACTAGGAAGAAAAGTGAAGGGATATTTATAAGATGTTTTTATTTGGTGAATCGGTGGAAGTGAGATTCAGATAGAATAAGATTTTCTTTTGTACATCTAGGAAATACTTCCCGAATGCTCCTACATTACAACTTAGATTATTAGTCCAAAAATGTTCATAATTATATTTATTGACTTGTTTGTCAGTTGTCTGCATGTTTACATTGAAGTTTTTCTTTTTCTTCCTATATACCCATACATATATATTCATACCAGAAGCAATGTTCATGATGTCATCTAGGCAGGAGTACTGAAATCTTATAATGATGTATATGTATCCATCTTCATTATTTTGTGAATAAAATGATTTCTCATTTTGTTAGGTACAATTATAGGCTATTTTGCTTCACCTTTTTATATACTGAAAGTCTGCATTTCTCTCACAGAGCTTATATATAATAGTAATTCTCTCTTAAATTTTACAGGAAAAACCAATTTTATTTTGAAACTTTAAAAGTAGACATATTCATCTAATGCTCTAAACTGCTTTGTGATGATAACCGAGGGTTAGTAATCATAAAGAGCCTTTGAGAAATAGTCGTGCAGTATGGATGAAGGGTGGTGAAGGGTTACCAGAGCCAGAAGAAGAGAGTCCTGGAGAGAGAGTCACCTTGGGAGAATCTGGGACCTTTGGTCCAAGAACACAGCTGGATTGAGGGTGATGCCATGGAGAGGGAGCCAGGGAATGAGATTCCCCTTCCTTCTCCTAACTCATTGCCCAAACCCAACCTGAAGCGGTGGGACCCCTGTTGATGAAGTCAGCCTCCTGGGACAGTCAGCGTGAGTGTAGAAGGGCGGAGAGCAGATCTGGAGGGGAAAGTGGAAGGTCTGTGGTACAACTGAAGCTTAATAAAGAAGGGTCAAAGAGAGACTGATTTGGGAATCATCCTCATTGAAGCCATGGAAAGAAATTAGATCTGCAAGGGAAAAGGTAAGAGATTGTCTTGAAGGGAGAGGATAGTTAAATTCCGTGTTCATCTATGATCGAGGACAAAGGATACAGAATTGAGGGGTTAACTTAGGGAATGCTGACATTTCAAGGAACATGAAGAAGCCAGAGAGTAGTCAAATATGATAGAAAATTCTAGGTGACTATTTCGGAGCTTAATTTTGTTTTCTTTTTAGCCATTTAAATAGTTCTTTTTAGTGTCAGAAGGAGGAATACTGGTTGAGTTAGTCCTGGTTTCAGATTTTCACTTTATTACTTAACTTGGTAGTGTTTAACATTTTAAGAGTCTGTTTTACTGTCAGAAAGGAGGAATTCAGGGTTGTGAAGATTACCTAAAATAACTATATAAAGTCTAGTGCTTTTATGACTTAGTAAGTGCTCCGTAAGTATTCTTGTAACTTCATCAGCACCTTTCCTTGTGCCTTCAAATATGGAGGTCTTTGATGCATTAAAACAGAACATTGGTTTACTTCTCTGTTACATACTTTTTATTTCCTTTCACTTCCACTTGTTAAACAAAAATGCTTTATATCTTCAGTCTGTACTTTTTTCCTTGCCATTTTCTTCCTTAACTTGCTGAGCTTTGGCAACTCAATTTATCATTCTCCTGAAGTTCTGTGTTTATCAAATTTCAGAAGCCATGCTTCTGCCCAATTCAGTGACCTATAGAGTTATCCAGAATAGCTCCTTCCCATTCTGGCCTTCTTATCTACTGAAACACTGTATTCTTGTAGTTTTCTTACTGCCCTGGGCATGAACTGTGCTGTTTTTGTTTCTGAGCTTTTGCTCAAATCGTTTTTTATCAAGAATGTGTTCAGGTATTAGCCATTCTTTAAGGCCCAATTACATGAAACTCTCCACAGTGATTGTGGCCTATATTAAACACTCTTCAGACCATCGGATCGAGGCGCTTGATTATTCACTTTCTTACACTATTCTTGTGTGTATTCTCCTTTTGTTCACAAAGTAAGTGTATTCCTTGAAGACAGAGACTGTATTTTTAAATTTTGTCAAATATAGTTTATATTATAGTGTTTACTACATAGCTGTTAGGAATTAGAGACTGAAGCAAATTGAGTTTTGACTTAATATTGCTGTATAATCAAGAACCATCTATGTAAAATCTTAAATGTATTTTCCTTTTTGTTTATATGCTAAATATTGAATATCTTAGGGTTATTTAAAATATGAAAAGGTAGTCATCCAAAAAAACCCCATAAATATGGTCATCTAAAATATATCAAAGCCACAATGTTGTCATACTTAGGTTAAGATCATGTTAAAATCACAGTTAAGTTTTAATCATTTTTGCTTATACCTACATTTTATTTTATTTTGTTACAATGATAGTAGTACATGCTCACTGGAAAAATTGGGAAGTATTACAAAGAATAAACAAAGTGAAAATCACTAATGATCTTACCAGTGAGAGGATGGTAACTACTGCTTTTCTACATTTCCTGCTGGCCTTTTTCTCATGTTCATTTTAAGCATAATTAACATCATGTTATAATACAAGTAAACTTACTAATCTTTACTAATAAATTTTGGCTGAAAGGGGTCTGGTAGCTGCCTACTTCTCTCTTCTGATCATTGGAATCAGGACTGGTATCTCACCAGGTATTGAAACATAAAAGTTGGACTTAGTAAATAAAATACCAAAGAAAACTTAGAAAACTTTTTGTGTTTGGAGACTAGTGGAAAAGACAGATGAATGATAAGAATTTTTATATAATTCCACAAGAAAGCAGTGCTTTTTAAAAATAAAGTTTAGGTTTTTTTTTTTTTTTTTTTTTTAATGCAGTTAAAAAAACAAACAAACTAAACTTCTCTCTTGAAAAATAAGACAAAGAACCAAATTTCTTTCTTGAAGAATCTCAAGACTCAGTGGCTTCATGACAAGCTGTGATAACTTTTGTATTTGTTGTATCATCAGAAATCCTCCCTGTGGCACAAAAGGACTCTTTTAATTAGAAAATATTGTTGCCACAGGGAGGTAGAAGATCGGCATGAAAAACGGGGGATCTGAAAAGGAGCCCCTATCCTAGGATTACCTGAAGGTGAAACAGAATGAGCCAGAAGGAAGACAATGCTGGTAGGTTGGTTTTTAATTTATTAAGAATGTTTACAGTTTTACGATTAATTACAGTTATTTCAACTACCCATACCATATTTTTGTTTAAAGGGTGACAGTGACTCCTCCTGGAGGCGGGAGAAATAACCCAGTAGTAGTTTTCCTCCTAAACAATGTGCTGTTTGTTACCCCCTGCCGTGTTCCTAATACGTGCTTCTCTTCATAGATAAAGCTCTAGAGCTATTTTACACCTTCACTTCCTTGGAAGCTACTACTGACTGAACACCTTCAAGTCCCTTTTAATTTTCATTTCTGGTATTTCTGCCTCTAATGTAGACTTTCTCCTAAATTTTTAAAAAGAAATGTTTTCTTCCAATGATCTGTTTTCTTGAGTTTAGCACAGTTACTAGCTTTCTAAAAACATAAAAATGTGAATCTTAAGTTCATTTAGTTTTGATTCTAGAATTGTTTGAATAAGAATTGTACTATGATTTAGTTAGAAGGCATTATTAGAGAAAAGTTCTAATATTTTAGTAACTATTTCATTTAGCCTAAGGTGCCATCAAACTGTAGGAAACATTGTTTTTAGACCACTAACAGAAAAAAGAAATGCTGCCAATTATAAATTTTAGGAGACCATCAATTGTTTAAGATACATCCTGATTTCAGAGATGTCAAAATGTGAAAAAATGTACATCTTAACTGAAATTCCCATTTGCTGGGGATTGGACATTAAAATGGTTTATGGAACATGGAGGTGAGTTGTGGTTGTGGAAGACCTTGTATGTGCTGATTAAGATCTCTGGATTTTTTAAAAAAATCATATTTATTGGGGTAACATCAGTTAATAACTGTAAGTTTCAGCTATACAGTTCTGTAATACACCATCTATATATTGGTGTGCTCACCACCCAGAGTCTGGTCTTCTCCTGTCACCATGTATTTGATATTTGGCCCCTTTTACACTCTTCATTCTCACCATGCTCCAAGAGCTCTAAATTTTTTACTGACTTTTAAGAGAGGATATTTAAGTAAAAGTCATTTAACTGTATTGTTTAAAAGTATGTAAAAATAACTATAAAGCATTAAATTACAGAGAGTATAAAAGATGAAAAAGTATTTTAACATAACATATTTACTTAAATCAATAGTTTTATCATAATTGAATGCCACTTTTTAATTGGATTTTGTGATCTAAAAATGAAATGAAGCTTCTGCTTTCTAAATGTAATTTGACAACAAGATCCATCAAAGGCTCTTTAAAATAGCCACTGATTCTTCCTGCAATTGAATATATGTTTTACAGATTATTAACTATGTGAAGAAGAAACTAGTGGCCAAGAGCAAAGAACTATCCTGTCAATTAATAAAGTAGAAATGAAAAAGCATGATATTTGTATACTTTTCAAGAAAAATCTATTTTACATATAAGGAAAGGTAGTATATTTAGAAAATAGATCATTAAAGGATGTTTGGTTTCAGAAACTAGTAACATTCATTCCTTTGCACTCAGACCTGTTTTTTTTGTTGTTGTTTTTGTTTTTTTTTTTTAGAGGTGAAACCGAGAAGCAGTTTATTGAAAGGAAAATAAGGTGAAACAGAGAGATAGTTTACTAAAAGGGAGAGTACACTCCCAAAGAGGTAGGAGTGAGCCCAAACAGGAGTGGCTCAGTCCTCGAATGGCAAGGGGAAGGTACACTGCTAAGAGGTAGGAGTGGGCTTGAGCAGGAGAACGGCTCAAGAGCCACAGACCTGTTTTTTTAAATAGTAGGTAACTTTCAGTTTTACTCTCTTTACAGTGTTTTAAAGTAACACAGTTTTATTAATTCAGACTGAGGAGAGGGCTAAGGACGAACTACATAGAATGTGAAATGAGCAGTGTCCAGTTTACAGGTGTTGCTAAGCAGGGATAGTTCCAGGCTGTTAGATGTACAAACAGGAAGGCTTAAAACCCATAGTTTAGGCAAATTCACACATTCATTCATCCTCTACCAGCTCTTATGAGGACCTGCGGCATGTCAGGCTCCGAGCTCAGTCCTTGTGGAGAAGATGAGCAAGTAAACATGTTGTTATAATAAAGTGTGATGAGTGTTGTGATAAGATTAATGACAGGTTTAAGAGAGTGTACAGCAGGGGAATGCCTCCCTGAGGAAGTGACACTTAAATGGATTTGAATGGTTTGAAGTAATGAGCCAAGCTGAGAATAGCATGGTTGAAAGTCTGGAGGAAGGAGAAGGAACGTGGCCAATCTGAGTGGCAGGAAGGAATGAAGCATGGCTGGAATGTGGATTATGAGAGGAAGGGGAGATCAAAGTGAGGCCTGAGAGGCAAAGCTGATTTGTTGGGCCTGGCGTAAAGGGCAGTGCGAAGCCTTATAAGAGTTTTAAATGAAGTATGTTTTTTATAAGATTTAGTTGTTTCCAAAAATAGTATTATAGACAGAAAGTGAAATAAGACAGAGCATCACCTAGAACTCCTTAGGTCCTCATTTACAGCTCCCTAATAACTAGTTACTCTTACTTGCTCTCCACCACATGGTTGGCCTCTGTAAGATTTGGGCTCTAGGTATGCCCAATGTCCTCCCTAAGCAGCAGGTACAAAGGTGAGGTGGTTGCACAGCTGGTCTTCCTTTTTGGAATGAAAAGGTGGGTGCTTTGGTATAGTGCTGTTTCAGGAAGAGGAGGGATCATTGTCCCTTATGCATCCTCCATGCCCTTGTGTAAACTGGGGAAAGGGACTGTAAGTTTTCTCAGAACCATCACTTAGAGGACGTCATGGACACTTTTTTTTATTAGGGTGACATTGGTTAATGAAATTATATAGGTTTCAAGTGTACATTTCTTTAATACATGTCTATATATTGCATGTGTGTTCACCACCCAGAGTCAGTTCTCCTTCCATCACCATACGTTTGACGTTTTACCTTTTTCTACCCCTGTACCCCGTGAACATTTTTAACACAAGTATTAACTGTTTAACTTTTCTGTGGATTTAAAAATCTTTTTGTGTTGTAGAACTCTTTGGCTGTATGGTGAAACCTATGGACCTTCTCCCACAGCAGTATTTTAGAATATATAAAATACCTGGGATTACCAAGGAACCAAATGTATTGAAATGGCAGCTTTTGGACTATTTTTAGTTGTGATATATTAAGGCATATGCTTCTTTAATAATTCATTAAATAATGAGCTCCAGCGGTGGATCTAATAGACCGGTGTAATTTCAAAGTAGTGATGACTATAAATTCTATTTTGAGATATCTGTAACAAATACGATATGAAAATATTTTATTTCTTTTGGTCAGTAAGTCACAATACTGCCAAACCTGCTGTGGTTTGTATCTTTATTTAAAATTAAAGTGCTAAATTTTAAGTTAGAATCTAAAAAACAATTTTCCAAGGTCTCATCCTATTATTTTGGCTGTCACCCACCTTTTCCTCATCATTTCCTCCTCCATATTCTGCCCTACTTCTACTCTCTTTTCTTGAATATGAACTCATTGTAGGGATCTGAAAGCCATTGTAAATGTGTCACTTATTGAATACAGTGTTAGCATCCCTGCCAAGGAAGGAAAGCTTCCCATCTAGGCAGTGGTGGTTTTCATGTCCCTTAATTAATTGACTTGACTTATTCCAAAACATTCGTAGGTTGAACATGTAGTATATTTCTTTAAAGACTTATGTAATATTTTTTTACCTCTTTATTGGTTTAAGATCCCTTATATTTCTGTGACAAAATTTCTCTGGCCAGTGGTCCTCAAACTTGGGCATAGATCAGAATTATCTGGAGCACTTGTTAAAATACAAATTGCTAGGCCCCATTTCCAGAGTTTCTGACTCAGTGGGTCTGGGGTGGGAATCAAGAATTGGTATTTTTAACAAGACCCCAGCTGAGGCTGATGCTGTTGGCCCAGGGATCCTACTTTGAGGACCTTTACCTAGACTGTTGGGAATGTTAGTATAAAAACAGAGCTGCTGTTGTGAAAACCCAATTAATTCTGTGGTTTCTTACTATATTGTATCATACCCATCACAAAAGATTGTTATTGGGGGTGAAAAGATACTAAATTTTGTACGGGTTTATATGAGATGATGTAATGCATTACTACTATTAATTCATTGTAAACATTCATTGAGCATCTACTATATGCCAGGCACTATTTAAGAGATGGGGCTTGGGAGGTAGATAAGACAGGCAATGTCTCTGCATTCATGATGCTGAGAATCTAGTGGAGAAAGCATGTAAGTTCTCTGTACTGTACAATTGCTTGGTCACAAATCAGATTACATAAATTAACAACCCCTGAAATTGTTTTTAGGGTTACTGTACTTTTCCATGTATAAGATGATACTTTTGTCTAAAATCGTTAGACCAAAAATTGGGGGTGGTCATGTACACAGCAGTAACTGGTTGAGAGGGTTTCTTAATGTTGGGTTAAAAAGGTAGGGGTTATCTTATACATGGGGGGAATCTTATACACAGAAAAATGCGGTAATATTTACAATAACATTAATACTAATAAACTCATGAATCATTTCTTTTTAAGCAGATAAATTCTCCCACCTCTTCCTACATATGACAGACACAAAAATAGGTTTTATAATAGATATTCCACATCTGCAAGTTTAAGGTCAGTGTTTGGTTATAACTGGATGTTTGATTTCTTTTCACTTTGTAAATCAGCCAAAATACATATACTACTTAAAAGGACCAAACAATTAAATGTTTTAATTTAACTAAAAATACTTTTCATATATTTTATATTAGATGAAGTAATGATAATCTGTAGTTACGCTCCAAGACTTATTTAAGAATATATTTGAAGACATGTAAACAAAAGTATATTTCTATGAAAAAAAAGTATGTATTTGAAAAAAATGAATTATTTATTAACCAGAACTTGAGAAGTATTTTCTTATTACTAGAGGAACTTACAAAAGATCAGTCTAGGAAAGTGTTACATCAAAAAGAAAAGAGTAATGTCTCTCATCTAGTTTACAAAAAGGTACAGTTGTCCCTCAGTAACCCAGGGGAGTTGGTTCTAGGACCCCCTCTGGATACCAAAATCCAAGGATGCTCAAATTCCTTACAGAACATAGTGTAGTATTTGCATGTAACCTAGGTACATCCTTCAGTATACTTTAAATTATCTTTAGATTGCTTATAATACAATGTAAATGCTACATAAATAGTTGCTATACTGTATTTAGGGAATAATGACAAGGAAAAAATGTCTATTCATGTTCAGTACACACACAACCATTGTAGGACTAACTACATAGTATACATGAGAAACAACGTAATATAATTAGGCCTACAGTTTTTGTGGGGTTGGGGATATTTTTTACCTGAATTTGGTTGAATCTGTGCATGCAGAACCCATGGATATGGAGGGCTGACTGTACCTCTTGTTTATGGTGTTTGACAAGATACTTAGGAAAATATGAATACTTTTTTTTTTCCAACTTAATTTTCAGAATATAAAGATTTAGAATAATATAGGGGGAGAAAGAGAAAAAAGAGACAGAGGGAGAGAGGGAGAGAGAGGAAGGCTTTAGCTGATACTCTTCAGTCTCAGGAATGTTCTGTTTGTCATACCCTACCCCCTTTTTTTTAAGTTAGCACCTATAATGTGATACAACAAACACCCATGATAAGATAGTAATTTCAAAAAAAGTCAAATTGCATAAAATATGGCATTATTGTGAGTTTAATGAAAGGATCGGGTCTATCTGTGTGAAAGAAGTGTGTGTATGGAATTGGTTCTGGGGTTCAAACTAAGGTATCCCAATCAGTCTGAGGACGGGCTGTGGTTTGGTGCCATCTGGTGGTATTCGTGTACTCCAGTGACTGCTGTTTGACGATAGAGTGGGAGATGAGAGTCAATGACCCTTTAGCTTACCTGAACTCATGTATGCATTCATGAAATCTTACTCTATTGTAGTTATATTTGTGTTTACTTAATGTTTCCAAACAGTGCTTCACAAAGGCAAAGACCATATCCACTGTGTTCACTGGTATTGTGCTCAGAGCCAGACACCAAGTAGGTTTTCAATAAAGTATTTGTTGAATGAGTGAGTGAATAAGAAGACATCATGAACCAGAACAGAATGCCAGGAATTTTGTATTTTATTTAGAGACTGACAAATAATGTCATTCAATTAGAGATTAGGCTTTGTAGAAACACATGGTTGAGAGACATAAGGCTAGAAAGAGAGTAGAACCAGGTTGTAGTGGCCCTTAAACATAATAGGAACGGTGTGAAACATGATCTGGAGAAGACGAGAAGTGAGAAGAAGGGCATTTATTTTAAGCAACTAGAACATACTAAAGTAATAGAAATAGAAGGTATAGCTTTCAAAATACCAAGTTGGAGGGTAGACTAGGGAATAAACTAAACTGGACCAATTTAACAAAGGCAACGAAGGAGAAAAAACACCTATAGAAATACAAATCATAAATCAAGATAGTAAAAACCATTAGAAATTATATTAAAATCACCAGTTGTGACCTTAGCATGAGTCTGGGCTATTTTTAACAAATATACAAAACAAAAATAAAAAGAATGGAAAATATATTCATCAGAAAAATACTAACCAAAGGAACCTGGCGCAATAAAATTGAATGTGGAGTGAAAATCTTCACATTGGACATAGACTCTTCAAACTGCTAAAAGAACAATCCAGAAAATATAATCATCCTACACTTATATGCATCTAACAACATAGCCTTGAAATACCACTTAAAGCAAAAACTTGCAGAATGGCAGACAGAAGTGGATATGTCTACAAAACATTGGGACTTTAACACATCTCTGTCAAAATGGAAAAATCAAGCACACACAAAATTAAAAATGACATCAGAGAATTGAAACACAAGGTCGACAACATTCATAAACTAGAGATATACAGAACATTGTACCTAACCTAATAAAATACAACCTTGTACTCTTTTTCAGTTATTATATATAGGTCAGGTTTTAACTGTACTAGGCTATAGATGAATCTCAGCATTATCTAAAAAAATCAGTATAATCCAAAACATATTATTGTGTCATAATGCAATAAAATTATAAATCAATGAAAAGATAAAATAATTTATAATATTGGCAACTAAAAATTCACTAATTAATGGATAAAGGAAGAAATGACAATTATACAATATTTGCAGCTAAAAACAATGAAAGCATCACATATAAATATTTGAGATGTGACTTAAGCACATCTGACTGGAAATGTAATGGCTCTAAATGTAGTTTTTGAAAAATAAGAAAGATTGATATAATGAGCACATGTTCAATACCAGATGTTAATAAAGGACCAACAGAATAAGTCCAGATTAAGTAGAAGGAAGGAAATAATAAAGATAATAAAAATCAATATTAATGAAATAGAAAATAAAACAATACATTTTTAGTAAAACCATAAAATTAATAAAAATGGATAAGGACAGATCAGGGAAATAGAGTGCCACGAAGAACAAAAATATGGCCAACAGAATGGAGAGTTTAAAAATCATAAGAGAATACTGTTAACAACCTATTGCCAAGGAATTTGAAACGCAGCGAGTGGACAATTAAAAACATATATATAAATTACAACTAACTCAAGAAGAAATAGAAAACCTAAATAGATCGATAACCATTTAAGTTCTTTAACTTCACATATGCACCCCCTTTAGTCAAGTAAAATTTAGACCCCCCCCAACAAAAACCCAGCTCTATTACTAAAATTTCAAGGGCTGCATAATTCCTATTATATATGAGGACTGTCTGGAAAATATCCAGCCATGTAATATGAAAAGTAATTAATGGGGAAACAATGCCAGCTTTCATCTTTACTGATTAGCATTATTATTGGGGTTCCTAGCAAATACAAATAAAATAAGAAAAAAGGCGTAGTGATCACAAGGAAACTAAATTGTTATTTGCAAATGGTTAATGGTTTAATTAACATAAGATTTAAGAGAGTATATAGATTTTAAAATTGGAGGGTTCATCAGGTTTGCTGTAAACAAAAGAAAAGATTCCATTTATAATAGTAGAAAAACTTAATTAGGTATTTAGGAATAAATCTAACCATAATATGAAAGACCATTAAGAAAACAAGAATTTAACTTTATTGAGGGACATAAATAAGTAAAGAGATATATAGCTTACTTAAGAAAAAGCCTAAACAAGGTTTCCTGTGGTGTAGTGGCTAGGCTTCGGCGCTCTCACTGCGGTGCCGGTGCCGTGGGTTTGATTCCCGCCCAGGGAACCAACCAAAATATAAAAGAAAAGAAAAAGAAAAAGCCTAAACAGACCAAAACCGTTGGATTTCTTTCATTTTTAACCTACAAACACAAATGGAAAACTGGATTTGGTAAAGCCTTTAATTTGATAAATTCAGTACAATTCTGATAAAAATCCCCAGAGGACTTGTCTTTTATGTAATTTGACAAACTTAAAGATCCAAAAATAGTCAATAGCGGGTATCCAACTTTTTGGCTTCCCTGAGCCACACTGGAAGAAGAATTGTCCTGGGCCACACATAATATACACTAACACTAACTAGAGCTGATGAGCTAAAAAAAAATGCCCATGCATAATTTTTGTGATGTTTTAAGAAGGTTTACAAATTTGTGTTGGGCCGCATTCAAAGCCTTTCTGGGCCGCTGAGCTTCAGGTTGGACGAGCTTGGAACCTGCATCCCAGGATGGCTTTGAATGCAGCCCAACACAAATTCTTAAAACATTATGAGATTTTTTTTGCGACTTTTTTTTTTTTTTAAGCTCATTAGCTATTGTTAGTGTTAGTGTATTTTATATGTGGCCCAAAACAATTCTTCTTCTAGTGTGGCCCACGGAAGCCAAAAGGTTGGACTCTGCTGGTCTTGACAGTTCTGCAAAGGAACAAAGGCTGGGTTACTAGCCCTCCTATCCATAAAGAATGATTATAAAGCTACAGACAATTTTACAATGTGTTAGTGGCCCACAGACAGATTTATGGTTTAGTAGGATAGAACAGAAAGCCCAGAAACAGAGTTATCATGTACCTGGCATACGAGATAGACATGGATTTATAAATTAGTGGGAAAGGATGGACTAATTCAGTAAATTGTATTAGGACAGTTGGCTTTCACATAGAGAAAAGTAAAATTAGATTCCCTAATTGTTACCGTATTGTTTTATTTAGTTTTTTATTTATACAATAATCCTGTCTTCCTTATAATCCTCAAATCTAATTTGATTAATGGGTTTTTTTTTTAAGTGTATTGAGTATGTATATTCTGTTTGCATATATTTAAAATTTATATAAACATTATTATGTATCTCAACTTTGTTTCATACTTTTTTAAGTACTGTTCTTAATATCCATGCATGTTGCTTTTGTATACCTAATATTTTGTTTCTAATTGCTGTACAATACTCCATGATAGACAGCCACTACATTTTGCATTTCTACTTGCCCATTAATAGATACTCATCACTCCTTTCTTGTATTAGGTATTGCTGTGTAACAAACCACCCCACAATTTACTGGCTCAAAATAAGAACCAGTTTATTTTTTCTCCTGAGCCTGTGAGTTGACTATATGGTTCTACTGAAATGGGCTGGGCCTACTCCCCTATCTGTGGTCATCTGTGGATAAGTTGGGAGTTTACTGGTCTAGGAACAGCATAGCCAGGACAGCTCAGCCCTCCTTCTCTCTCCTTTTTGGTCATCATATTTCTTTTACGATGTTGGACAGGAACATTGTGTTAAAGAGTAGTGATACTAATTGGTATCCCTATTTTCCCCCCATCTTGAACGGAGTGTATCTGAAGTTTCAACTTAAAGTTTAAGGTTTGTTGTAGGTTTTTGTATATATTATGTACCAAGTTAAGGAAGTCCCATCTATTCCTTTGGCTTTGTTTTTGTGCTATATATATAGGTATGGAGTCCTATCAACTGCTTTTTGACCATTCTTTGATAAGTAATGATTTTTCTCCTTTAATAATATGGTCAGTTAATTGACAGATTCTCAGATGTTGAACTCTCCTTATGTTTGAGAATACATATGGCTCATTTTGCTTTAGTTTGCTTTAAGTTAATAAACTTTCATAAGTGATGTGGAACTATAATTTTCTTTTCTTGTCCTTATCTGGTTTTGGAATAAAGATTACACTAGGCTCATAAATAATCCAGGTTGCTTTCATTCATTATTCTCTTCTATTTTCTGCAACAATTTTTATAAGATAAAAATTAGTTTTAAAATCCACTGGACTTTGCTTAAAGGGGTCATATAAGGGATTTCATTTTGTGGAGAGAAGGTTTTGGACTACATTTGAATTTCTTAGGACTATTCAGTTTTTTTTCTTTATACAGTTCATCCAAATTTCAATGTTATTAGTATAATTGTTCATAGTACTGATTTATTATTTCTATATCTGTTGTATGTGTAGTTATTTCTCCCCTTTTGTTCTATATTACATTTGCACCTTCTTTTCTTGATAACTCTTGCTGAGGTCCATCTATTTCATTATTCTTTTCAAAATTAGCTTTTGGTTTTGTGAATCTTCTCTATTTTTTAAAATTATAGTTCTTTATTTCCTTTTTCTTGCTCTTCATTTCCTTTTTGTTTCTCTGTTTATTAATTTTTCCATCTTTAAGAATTGAATATGCTTTGCTTGTTTATATTTAAACTTGATTGCATTTTGTGACCTCTAAGTACTATTTTAGCTATGTCATATAGTTTGACGTGTATTTTTATTGTAATTAATTTGTAAATATTTCTTAATTACTTTATGATTTCCTTTTAATTCCAAGGACTATTTAACATACACTTTACAGGAAAACTCATTAATTTGACTATATCTAAATTTAAAAATATTTGTAGGAAAAAGGATACCATAGACCAACCAAATTAAAAGTCAACAGCAGGCTAGCAGAAGATACTTGCAGCACATATCTGAATTACTATCTAGAATATATTAACATTTTACAGGCTTTTATATATATAAATAATTTAACTTTCCTGGGTAGTAGTCCAAAATGTAGCATAGACCCACTATTCTCTAGCTTCATGTAAAAGCAGTTTTGTATATCATACTGTCTCTAAGAAATTCACCCTTAGTGGGGGTTTTGTGTGACTTGAGAAGGCTTATTTTTTTTTTCTTTTGTCACATTATTTTGTCCTACCAGGTGTAGTCATAGCTGCCTTCAACAGAAACTCACTCAAAGTAAGTGCTGGATAATTATTTCTTGAATACATGAATGAATATGTATGTGACTATGGGTTCAAACATCTTCATTTTAATAATATTTTATTTTAATATTTAGTAATGTTTTATAAAACCTGATCATTAAATAAAACAGTAGTATAAAAACTGAAAATAGAGAATTAAAGAGTAGTATAAAACATATGAAATAATTTATTTTTTCTCCTTTAAGTCTATAGACTGCATTCTTGTATCTATTGTCTGTCTTCCAATGTTGGTGAACCCAGCTTTACTTAATGGACCTAAGTCACTTGATTGTAGCTGGTTGTCCTTGATGGACATGTTTTTCTTACAGCTTAGTTTCTGCAATCCTTTTTTCTCCTAAATATGCCCAGCACACCACGCCCCAGCTTTGGATTTCATTGTTGTTCTGTTGTATCAGAAAAGCTCAGACTGTCTGGCCTCCTCTTACTATTCTTCCACCATTCACTGCTCAGAATTTCTTTTCCCTTTTTTTTCTTAATTTCTTAGACACTTAACCATTGCTTTAGCTTTTGACACTAAAAAAGCAAAACATCATCCATTTTGCAATTTACAATTTATAAATATAATCGTAAAATGGATTTAACTTATCTACTTAATAACTTCTAAGATAAAGATTGTTTTGTAGAATTTTTGGCCTTGAAATCATACATGCTATGTGTGACTTTGGTCAAATTATTTAACTTCTTGGGGCCTCAGTACTGATGTGTAAAATGAGGGCATTGGCTTTAATTGGCAGTTCTTGAATAACTCTACCATTGGTAGAGAGCTGTTAAGACTACCATAGGAAATTGGCATCCTTCTCCCAAATTATTGAAAGATAACATTAATGGATAGAATTTCTCTTCCCTTTGAGACCTACAATTTTTTTTTTTTTTTTTTTTTTTTTTAGAAATTTAAAGCCTAATTTGTTCTTTGTACTAGTATCTGATAGCACACAATTCTATGTTTGGTTTTAATATATTGCATTCATGGTAGTCAGGAGAAAGATCATGATATGCACTTTCCTTATTTTTTGAAAACCTCTAGGTGATGTCTCTAGACTCTTTTCTAACAACATTTTACATGGTTCTGTGTACTAGAGAAAGGGAAAAAATGAATGAAATCACCAGGGCAAGCTAAAAATAAAGACATTCTCCCAAGAATTTTTTCCATTTTGGTTACTATAGGACCATAAAATCTTTCAAATAGCAAGGGTATCTAATTATTTTTTATATTAGACTCAGATGATAATGATATTTGAAGACTTACTTTCAAAACGGAGAGGTTGGAGGATGAGAGAATCGATGCTTAGGCTAAAAAATTAAGAAATGGAAAGAACTGCTCGGGACTTTGCAGTTGAAAGTTAGAAGCCATTTACCAACTTCACTCTTTAAGCTGTGAAATAAGGTGGAAGTTTAAACTGCTCCTTCCTTCTGTATTAATTCTCTTTTGCTTACCAACAAATTACCCCAAATTCAGCAGGTTAAAACAACAAATACTTATTATATTGTACAGTTTTTGAGGATAAGGATTGGGAAGTGGCTTACCGGCATGATTCTAGCTGAGGGTTTTTCAAGAAGCTCCAGTCGTTGGAAGGCTTGGTTAGAGCTGGAGGGTCTGTCTCTTAGGTAGTCTGTGATAAGGACAGACTGCCATGTTTCCTTGCCCAGTGGGCCTCTCCACAGAGTTGCTTGAGTGGACTTGGGACATGGCAGTTGGCTTCCTTGGAGAGTGTGATACAAAAGGAAGAGATCAAGCAGTTTCTGAAGTCACATAGTCACTTTAGCTCTATTCTATTTGTTGGAAGTGAGTCATTAAGTCCAACCCACACTCAAAAGGGAGTTCCACCTCTTAAAGGGAGGAATAGAGGATTTTCAGACAAGAAAATCCATGGGTACTAATGCATCACAACAGGTAAACAGGCCTTGCTATTTTGGTGGCTGGGGGAGTGTTTGAGAGTAAGGGGTCTAGAATCAGGTGCTTGGGTTCAAATCCTGGCCCTGCAGGCTCCCATTAACTTTGACCTCAGTCAGGGAACTTAGATTCCTCATCTATACAGTGTGCACAATAGTAACATCTATTTCAAAGGAAAATAGAGAGGAATAAGTGAAAAGAGTAAAGGCAAAGCATTTAGCTTAGCGGCTTTTATTTCAGTAAGAGTTAGCTATTTTTTAACCTTATTTTTTCCTGATAGGACACAGCAATAACTGATAATAGGGGATGTCTTTTTGTAATATTATTAGCAGAATATGGATTTGCTCTATAGCATCTATTCTTACTCAGTTTTTTATTCTGCTTATTAATACTTGCTTAATCTTGAAGACTTGAGAAATGCAGATGTGTGTGACATGTGTTTATATACACATATACATACCATATATACATATGAGGGCTTTCTAGAAAGTGTGCAGCCAAGTAATATGAAAAATAGTGGCATTTATGGCCAGATTTTTCTGGACAGCCCTCATATATTCATAGACACTACATGGTTTGAGTTGTATTGTATGGAAGAAACACATAAACATTTAAATCTGGCCCACATTCATATTTTTAATATTTTACCATGTTAAAAATTCTTCAAACACATTTTTAATAGGACAGTCCATTGAATGTCTTGATTGTTTCCTCAGGCTAGGCCCTGGAAATAAATTTCCTGGGTCCAAATATGCCACATTGCTTTCCTGAAGGTTTGTATTAATTTACATTGCCAGCAGCATCCTATCCTTACTTGCTATTTCCAGTTTAGTATTTTTGGTCTCTAAAAAGTATTGTTGGCTTTTGAAAGCCTAGTAGAGTAGTAAGGCAGAATTCCATTTCCAATAGAATGACAGAATTTCATTAAAGTCCAGGAAATAGTGTTTTTACAAGAGCTTTAAATATATAGGAATATTTTTCAGTCTTTCTGCATTAATTATTATACACACACATATGCATATAGATTATATATGTGTACTTGTATATATAATAACTCAAGTATTATGCAGGAATAGATACAACTTCTCTTGTCTTGGAACTTAGAAGGCTGACATGGATATATATAATTAAGATGTACAGAGAGTAAAACACACAATTCACTTCTTAAGGTATATGTCAAGAAGCAAATAGTAAGGTAAAGTTATGTATCAGGCTTCCAACTGACTCCCACATTGAGGAGAGTGCTCCTCCTTGACCCAAGTTTACCTGTCACCTCCAGAAAGAAACAAATCTTCAGTTACTCTCTTTCTTTCTAAATACAATACATGGAAAACTATTGATAGGAGTGGAAATTCAAATTTGTTAAAATTTCAATGATCTGTCTAAAGCCAGCAATGTTCCTTAGTGTTCCTTATCCCTGACCTGAAAACTCAGTTTAAGATTCTACCTATAAATGGATAATCCTTAAAGTGACTAAAAGTAAAACATAAAAGCTACCAATCATACAGTTCCTTTTGTCTAATAGGTGGCAAGTTTACCTAATGTAAGAAAGAGGTCCTTTTTTGATTTAAGAGGAGTTGTACTGGAAATGGCTATAGGTTCTCTTTAAGGAGGGTGGGGGTCATGGTGGTAGGGCTAGGGGAAAGGACCCAGAGAAGAAATGAGTATTTAGAAAAAATGGAAAAAAAAAGTCCTGATCTATGCAAATTTATCCTGAAGTTGCAGTGACACGTTGGGCAAACATTTGTACAATGATATTGCATTCATATTACCACTAGAAAATAATTCTTTCTCCAGATTATCAGCACAGTTCATTCAATTCAGAAAATAAAAATGATACCTAGTTATTTGAAATTTTAAGTGCCAAATGTTTTTTGTGTTATTAGCAAATACTTACTGAGCACTTACTGTGTAGGAGGTACCGTTTTACATACATTTTGTGTAGGAACAACTTTAGAGCAAATTTTGTTTTAAACATTTTTTGTATTCTGAAACTCTGAAATCAAGACAGCATTTTTTGTTCTAATGAAGCCTCATCTGAGTCATTTTATTGGTTTGATTTCCTGTGTTGTCAATAAATTTATAGTCAATTAATGGCATTCTCGCTCTATTTTAATATGTACCTTATTTGTAATAACGTTAGTTTCTATCAAAAAGATTAAGTAAATGATGCTATAAATGACTATGTGTTTTTGTCCCCAAAGAACCAAATTGTAATGGAAGGATGTATAAATTTCATGACTATTAAGTTGGGGAAAGATAATCTAATCTCCCACAGGTTGGCATGTTGTTTACTTATAAATGCCTGTTTAGTGTGCCATTAACACAGGGAAAAGGACTCAGTCTCTGAAAGTAGTTAGAAGCGCCTTACTTTCCGAGTACAGCTTTTAGAATATTTTCTGGGTATGACTTTGGGTTAGTATTCCTGTTTTAAAGTGCAGCTTCAAGTGAACCGGTTACATGTTTCATAAGCTTTGAACCGGCCAGAACAAGTTAAATAGCCACCTTTATTTACAGCTGCGGGACACTAGGTATTAGATCTCTTCAGGAAGAAAATTTGATTAATGGCTCTTTTCCAGAGTGAGGACAATTGAAGACTTTTCTTCCGCAGAGCGTGAAATGTGCCTCTTCCTGCCGAGGGGCCTGGTCCTGGCCGCGCCTCCCGGGACGATTTGCAGCCTCAGGTGTCTCTCGCGGCGGGCCGGGCCGCTCGCGGGGCGGGCGTCCGGGACTTCCTGTCTGGGCGCGGGGCGGAAGGATCGCGTTGCCAGTCGAGGCGGCCGTCGCCGCCGCCCCTGCCGTTAGGTGGTGGGGTTTCTCAGCCCGGTGGCGGGAGGCGGGCCGGCCTCGGCTTCCTGTCGGAGGACGCGCAAGGATCCGGGCGTCTGAGTGTGTGTGAGTGCGTGAGTGTGTGTCGGTCGCACGGCGTGTCTCCGGCCGCGGGTTCCGCCTCCTCCCCTGCCGCCGCTGCTCACGGTGTAAGTCAATGTGAAGCAGCAGCTCCAGCCCCGGGATAAACATGGCGACGTCTCTGCATGAGGGACCCACGAACCAGCTGGATTTGCTCATCCGGGCTGGTAAGGACAGGGGAACTTTTCTCCTGTGCATCGGTGCTGCAGGAGAGGGGTGCAGAGAAGGCGGGTGACTCCCCTGTGGCGGTCAGTGCCTGGGGTATAGTGTCCACCTCGTCAGTGGGGCGGCTGGGGGGAAGGGGGGTAGTGAATGAAGTAATGGAGGCGACGAATCAGGAAGTGATCACCTTGGAGAGTAACCTGCCTCGAATCCGGCGCTGTCGCTTCAGGGTGGGTTTGGCACGCAGCGGCGGCAGCTGCCGGGCGGAGCGCTGGCAGCGGCTGCCGGAGAATCGAGCCGCAGTTAAGTTGGGGACTCGGGGGCGGACGAGTTGTGCGCTTCACCCCAGTTGCTGAGGAACCAGGAAGTGAGTGAGGCTGTTGTCTCTCGGCTGCGCCTGCCACGCTGTCTGGCCGGAGAGGCCGCTACTGCCCGCGGTCGGGGCGGCGGGCTTCTCGAGTGAACGCTCGCCACCCCCGCCACCTTCTCCTCTCAGACTTGGTCCATAGATCATGACTTCCGCATGGACGAGGCAGCCCCGGGCCATGTCCGGTAGACCGCTACCCGCCAAAAAAAAAAAAAAAAAAAGGCTCTGACCCTCCTTCACATCCCCACCTTGTGCAGTCTCAGGAGTAACGGTTCTGGAAAGGGTCACTTAATGTGGAGTAGCCGGGCTGCTGTTTTCCCCGGCGGCCCGCCTCCCCTTCCTTAATTAATGGGTGGCTCGCGAAGAAGTAGGTTTATACCCCTTCCCTCGTGGGTTGTTTTTTAGGGGGTAGAATGGGAAGGACACGGAATACCTTTTGTACCCCAGACCTGGAGCGTTTGGGCGTCAGAGAAGAACATTTATTTTTGTAAACAGTGGGTGAATATGAAGGAGTGGGGCGGTGGGAGGGAGTCTTGGCCCCTGGGAAGTCTCAGCATGGAATTGCCCCCTTTCCCCCTCCCCCCCAAACCTCCCACCATAGCGGAAGCGCTTCGGAGAGGACAGAACGGACGGGATTGACAGGCCTCTGGTTCCAATCTGCTCTCAGAGATGTTCCAAATGAGAACGTTGATTTCTGGGGGCGGGACTCCGAGGCCGCGCTGGGCCAATGAAGATTGGGCGGGAGTGAAGCTGACAATGTACGCATGGAATTGGAGGGAAGAGGAGTGTAAACACGGAAGTGGCCGCGGGGGTGGGGGATGTGCAGCGCCACTGCTGCAGCGGAAGGGCACGGACTTAAGTTACACAGAAAAAGCAGCTTTACCTAATAGCAGACAGCGCAGTGAGGGCCCAGGATCGATGTAGCAGTGCTTGACTCCTTACTGTAATAAACATACACGTTCCTTTCCCCAGTTCTATTTCATATCGCCATCGATGGGTCTTGGAAGATGGGAAATAATCACCAAAGAGTAGTGCTTGTAAAAGATCTTACCCTCTGTTTTCCATCCATTGTTTTTAGGGATGGGAACGTGAAATTAGTAGTTTGGTTGGTGAAATTGTGATTCTGTTGGGGGAATCATGAACACGTGTATCTCCAAATTTAACAACTTTTAAGTTCAAATAAAATCTGAAATACTGTAATCATATGTATTGTATAACATGAGTGAGCAGCCTGTATCCTATAAAATGTAATACTAAACGTTTCAAATGTCCCAAAGAAAAATCACAATTTTACTTAAAACACATTTGACAGTTATTTTCTGATGAGAGCAAGAACTTAAGTGTTAATAAGAGGCAGAGTACTAGGAGAACTTTGGTCTTTTATGTTCGGTTCATTAATAACTATGAATTAAAGGATGGCATTTTGGGTGTTATGTTTTTGTTCGGATTAGTGATACTTCTGTGACTGCTAAATATGTGTATTTCAAGAAATGTTTCCAGTGGTTGTGAACATACTGGGAGAACCGTATTAGAATAACCCCTGCAATTAGAATTTTGAAAAATCTTGTAAAGCTAGAAGACTTAAATTTGCCATGGAAGGTATCTTTTCATCAGCTTTTGGAATTATCAGCAAAACTGAACGTGACCTGTAGATATTTTGGTTGGAGTGGATTCAATATAGACAGTCTACAGTTTGAAAATACAAAAAATTTATCTCTTTTTGTTAAGGGCTTTTTAAAAAAGTTAAAATGCCGATTTCCAGTTCTTCTGCATTTCTTTGTTATATACAAACCTTACAATCAGAGTTTCTTTTATGGCCCTACTATCCTGTAAAGAATATATTTTACACATAATTGTTTTCAAATTATTTCCTCAATCATGTTCATGTAATCTGAAGCTCCTTTACAAGCCCTATTTTAGAGAGAAACTTGAGACAGGTTTGCTGATTTACCCAAGGTTTATTTAGTGAGTTAAAAGTTGAGGAGGAAAGGTGGCCCAGAAAATGAAGAACCATGGATCTAAATTTTCGTGGCTGGCAATTTCCAATGATGTGAGAGTAGTTTGTAATGTTTGTATTTGTGTAATGGACAGAATACCTTTTTATTCCCTTGAGGGAAGTCGTCACATGTTAGACAAAATTCTTCCTCACAAAGATTTTACAGTCTTAATTGAGACAGATGAAAATCTATGTAATACAGGGTATATAAATATGTGAATGTTAATTTAACTACAGTGATTGCTATAATGGGTTGATGATTAGTGTAGAATGACTAATACTAAGGAAAACTTAGGGAGAAGATAAGCTTAAGTTCAATATTGTTAGCATAACTTGTTTCTAAGCAGGTATAAAGCACTTACTATTACCACTACTACTGTTACATGTTAAGGTTCTAGGGGATATATTTTTCTTTTCCTCCTTTGAAGTTTATAAACTATTGACTTTTAACTATCAGCTTCAGCTATAGTTGTCACCATTTATGCTGTCAGAGGAGTTTGAGTAAAGAATGAACTAAATCATTTTATTTATTAAAAGTGACTTTTATTTTAACATATATACAAAATATTTTTGGGGTAAAGACCTGACATATTTAATAAACCTTTCATTGGCAACATGATATGTGAGAAAGCCTTTACCCTGAAGTCCGGAGCTGAGGATCTACTTCTGGCTGTCACCAAATTAGCTATGTACTAGTGACTTAACCTCTATCAGGCTTCATCAGGATTGACTAGGTGACCTCTAATAACTTTTAATTAAAGTTCTAAAACTGTAAGTGGCTCAAATATTTAATGGAAAGTGAAGGCCTCTCTTTTTCTTGGATTTCTTTACACCATGTGAGTATGTCTGTAAGGTTGTTCTATAATTGGGAGGTTAATTTCTTTTAGCCAGTCTTTGTGTCAAATTGAAACTTGAGGCCATGTCTGGATTTTGAATGTGACTATGATACAGTTCATTTAACAATTTAGGTGCATGTGCGCGCTCGCTCATGCTCTCTCTCTCTTTCTATATATATATATTTTACATATATATATATATATATATGTAAAATAGGAAAAATGAATGTCTATAGGGAAAAATGAATGTTACTTTCTAATATTTACTATATAAAAGTATTGTGTACATATGGTCTGGATTTTCTGGAAGATTTTTAAACTTGAAATATTCTGCCTTTTTAATCTCAAGTATACTTTCCTTGACTTTTCTGTCTTGCTTCTTTTTGAGAATTGAGAAATAGGGTTACCAGAAGTTTTGTTCTGCTTTATTGTAGGGGAAAAGTTTTCTGGAAATATAGCCTAAGTATTTTTATTGAGAAAACAAATGTGTCAAAGTTTGTCAAAGTTTATCTTGAAATTTGAACTTGAAAACCTAATTTAATATATATTGGAATATCTAGTATCAGTCTTGAAAAGATCATTAATTTGAAAAAAGTGTAGCAGGATATGTAAAGATGAAGAATGTGTTGGAATAAAACTGGAAGATGGCATTAATTTTTTAAAAAATTTACTTGAAAATGTGTTTAAAAAATTACTCTTCAGAATTCATTGCAGAATTACTACTAAAATTCATATAAAAACTGAAAGAGTCAATCAGGATAATTCACAGAAGTTTCCTTTAGAAACAAATTTGGTTGGTGGAGAAGGGCAGGCAGGAGAGTGTTCTTGATAATTATTTAAACTCCTGGTGTTATCTATAGCTTAAATGTTCAAAAGGATGCAAAGAAATACTTATGAAAAGCTTTAAAAAATCCTTCATATGTAAGTGGGCAAAGTACTGTTTGTATTTATGGGAATGGAATCTATTTTTCATCTACACACTGTATTATGTATAGGAGCAAAAACTTACAGAAACATGAGGATAGAATTTGGGTGTTTATTAATTACACCTGATAAAAAAATTATAGCTGCAGTTCTTAAAAACCAAAATTTCTAATCTGGGGACTCTGGGAGTCTATGAAGTCAAAATTGTTTTCGTAATGCTAAGACATTATTTACCTTTTCACTTTCACAACTGTTCAGAGGAGTTTTCTGCAGGTTACATGATTTAATACTGCACTACATTGAGAGAAACAGTAAATACAACAGTGCACCTGTTTTCTACCATGTATTAAAATGATTTGCAACGGTGTACAACAGAGCCACTCATTAAAATTTTTTTCGTTTTAGAAAGGTGATTTTTTAATAAAAATATTATGTTTACAAGTCTTGGGTTTATTTTAAAGGAATGAATAAATATTAAAGTTTTCTTAGATTTAATTTCAAGACAAATGTCTATATGTAGGACTATTTATACAAACAAAATGTCTGGTTCTCAGTAATTTAGATGTAAAAGTGTCCACTTACCAAAAAAGATTGAGAATAGCTGAAGTAGTTTTAGTCTACATTTTCAGTATTGTGGCCGCTAGCCACAGGAGACTATTGAGTACAGGAAATGTGGCTGAGAAACTGATTTTTTTCATTTTTTAAAATTTTCATTTAAATGTAAAAACAAACAGTAGAAAACTTTTATATCAATTACATGTTGAAATGACAACATCTTGACTATATTGGATTAAATGACAGGTATTAATTTCTCACTTTTTAAAATGTGGCTACTGGAAATTTAAAAATTATATGTAGCTCATGTCATATTTTTATCATTTCTACTTTAGAACAGATGTTTATTCTCTTACCTTTTTAAACTTTATAATGCAACTATATCGATTAGAAAGTCAAAGGGGAATAGCTAAAGATGGAGTGTCCCAGACCACGGTCTTTTCCCCCTCTTCATTGTATTCATTTGAATTCTTCACTCACCTGTTGTGTTTATAGCCTTGGGGCATTAGAGGATAAGCTGTGGTAAGTCAGGTGCGGTAGTTGAGTCATGACCTTGTAATAATTAGTTTATAGTTTTGCTTATAGGGGAATACCACTATCACCTAATGAAGTGTTCTCTAATTTTTTTCATTGTTCTCAATTAAATTGCCGTTGCTTTTATTTTTGACTTTAGGGACATTGTTATGAACTAGATCCATTGCCAGCATTCTCATCTGCAAAGCTGAGATACCGTATGTCTCTTGTCAGACTTAATTACCAAGTTTGGTATTTAGTAACAGCTGTTGAGTGAGTCTAGAATAGTCTACCATACAAACACCAGTTGATTAGAAAGCTAGAAATGGAATAAGAAGACTCTTACCAATAGTAAAGGAGGGCATAAGGAAATTTAATTTTTGGCACAATTATTAAAATAGTTTTGAAATTTTTTTGATACATTGGTTTCTATATGGAGTATTGATCTCCAACACCAGCTTCCTAGTGATAACTAGAAAATATCTGTCAGATTACTTTTAACTTCACTGTTTATTGTTAAAAAGAGTTGCTTATTATTTCCTCTGGTAAATCAAGTTTTCACTAAGAGAAAAGGAATTTTCAGCCCTTGCTTGTAGTTCTTATGTTGATTGCATAGCACTGTTAAATTCATGTTTGTCTTTAAGAATTGTGCAAAGTTTTTAGTTTAAATTATGTTTGCATTATTGATTAGAACAAGATGGTATTAAAAAGTTTCTTAAAATTGCAGAAACCTGAAGATGAGAAGTATTTCTCAGATTTCTGTTATCAGAAATACTTGTTGACGTAGGTCAACAAAAGAAATGTAAAATGAAGTAATGCTCACTTGCACCAAATGCCTGAAATATTCTTGAAAATGATCATGGGTACATTGTAAATTGATCTAAGTGTGACTTCTTAGCTATTCATTTTTTAATGTGCTTAGTGTTGCTTTTCAAACAAAAATGACAAAAGGAAAATAGAGTCTGGCATATGGTAAATGCTCAACATCATTTATTTGAGTGTACATAGAATATTAGATCTTCTGATTGATACTTCATGGAGAATTTATGAGTTTTTAATACCCTTATCCTAAATTTAAGTATGAATAAGTAAATTGTCTCGTTCGTATGTATTTTGTTTTGCTCTGTAAATATAAAGTATTTCTGGGACATAATATAATAAATAATAATTTGTTGAGGTCAGAAATATTAGCATGAAAATAATTTGCACTGACATAACTAACATGAAATTATAGTTTTGAAAATGTACCTCAAACTACCTGAGAAGTCAGGGCAGCATAATACGTAACTGCAAGGCAAGTTTCATTTTGTTTATAACTTAAAAATCTGGTAAAATTCTATTGCTGTATTATTATCAAATACTTGAAGCTCTGATTTTTGGTATGGTAGAGTTTTTAAGGTGTGTCTAAATACAGTTACATAAGGAATTAGTTTACCCAGGATGATTTATTAATAGTGCTTAAGACAACAGTTTAATTGCAATACAAGAGGACTTTCGAGAATGAGGTTCCTAGGATTTGCTTTCCAGGGTTATTTAGTGTAAATGAGTATTGTAGGGGAGGTACTTTGAAAAAAATACTTAAGAATGGTCATATATTTTATACTTACTAATACCGTACTAAGTTTCTTAAAGTTGAGCCGGGAGGACTGATTGAATCCTTTGCTTCAGTGAAGCTGCAGATAAGAGTAAGCAGGGTCACCTAAAGATAGATTTACTTAGAGGTTTGGCTGCCTCTCTGGAACTGTTGAGCTTTGAGGAGATTTCCATAAATGGAAAGAGCAACTGGAGAGACCCAGTACCTTGAGCGAGAGTGTGGATGATGTGCAACAGGTGGTAAACAGTCCCTGGACCTTTTTATAAATGCTTTCCAAATGACTGGTGGTTAAGCCCCAGGCTTTAGCATTTGGTGAATTTTGAGACTTAAAGGGAAATTTTTTTCCATTTAAAAGTTTCTTGGAAACAATGTAAAAACATTTGTATTTTTAGGGTGTAGAAGTTGTGAATTTGTAATATGGTTTTATGGAACTTGGTGTAAATATTTTCTTTTAGTTCCTTTAGAGGACATCTTGAGGAAAATCTATCAAATTAGAAAACTGTTACATATTCATGTTTCAGAACCTCTTACCAAGTAGAACATTCAATATTTTAAGTCAGGATGTGAAATTAATATCTAAGTTTGTGGTTGAATTACCAGTTTTCTGTTAGGTCAGTGGTTGTTCTTCAAATACATAAAAAGAGACACATACTTACATGCTTACTATATGGAAAGGCTACGTTAGGAACTATACTAGATACAAAGATAGATTAAGATAGGCACCCTGATCTCAATGAGTTTATAATCTTAACAGGAGTGATAAGAAATTGTCACCATTAATTGAATTCTTGTCTATGTGCATGTTTTTTATGGGTATCACCTCACTTAATTCTCATAACTATATGAGGTAAGTAAGTAAAGGTTCTGTTTTGTGAGAGGAAATGGAGCCTTACAAGAAAATACTTGGTGGCCTACAGTGACAGAAATTACAAGTGACAGAGACTAGAACCCAAATCATTGGATGTGGAATCCCTAATCACTTCTGTGCACCTTGATGTTTTACAGATAATCTAATCAAAGCATAAGGAAAAGGCTAGGAGAGAGTTACAGAAGGTGGGGAAATTAGAAGAAGCTTTGTTAAGAAGAAAAAAAAACAAAACATAGGAACTTAAAAAATTTTTTTTCCTTGAGTAAAGCCCAGTGAAGTCTAGTGAGGTCCTGAAAAGAGAGCAAGGTTATTGTGAAGAAATTTCCAACTGCTTGGTGCTAAAGCTAATGTACTCACTCACCCAGGAAGGTCTGTAGGAATTGAACTAGTTCGTGAAATTAACTTAGCTATAGATGTTTCTGATTGATTCTGACAGTTATTAAACCTGATTTGAGTAGTAGTATATCAAAATATGTAATGTGCCTTTAGGATTGTGAATCTACAACAGTCTTTCCCCCCACCCGCCCCAGGTTAGTTTTGGTCTGAAATTGATACAGAGTTCAAATTTCAAGGGTCTTTCTTTGGATAAAATTCAGAAATTTCTCAGTAATTTCTAACCAGTCCCAATAATCAACACTCATTTTGCCTAGTGTGGATACTAGATTGTTTTGTTCAGATTCTTTCTGTAATTAATTTATATAGACTAATGTATCGATGACTTAGTCACATGAGTTAATTTATATTAATTTAGTTTAGTAATGTGTTGAGTATATTGTTAATTGAGTAGAACCTCTTCCCGCCCCCAGTGGAAGCATCAGTTCACAGCAGTAATGCACACTGTACGGACAAGACCATTGAAGCTGCTGAAGCCCTGCTTCATATGGAATCTCCTACCTGCTTGAGGGATTCACGGAGTCCTGGTATGTGAACTGTTCTTGTTTTTATTAAACGTGTCGCATCACTTCATGTATCTAGAATGAAATGTATTTTTCAAAATACAAAGGGACTCTTGATGTTCTCAAGATCTGTGATACATGAATACCTGTGACAGCAATAATTGATCTTTTATTTATCAGAGTTCCCAAGTCTTAAATACTTAATTTTTATAATAAATGATACAGAAAATGCCACTATAGACAGATATGTGTATTAAGTTGCTATTGTCATGTCTCAGTTCTTCACTCTGGGTAGATGACAAACCTTTGTACAGTAATCCTCATGCAAATGGCAGATGGAGGTGATTGCCTCCTGTGACACCCCTTTCAATCCTTTGTTCCGTGATAAATAGGTAGTGACCCAGGGGACCTTCCATGGTGGAGAGAAGAGGGAGCTCCCACCATGCCTCATGCTCCGGCTGAGAGCTGTCCTTTTCTTTTGGTCCCCTTTTTTCTTTAAGAGTGCCTTTGAGAGTCATTTTGTGCCCATTTTAATTAGTTCCAATTATAACGTCCAGACGTTAAATTGATTTGAGGCAGTAGATTTGGCTCTTCTTGAAGGGTTTTCCAATACATAGTCAGAGCAGACTTCTAAAGTAAGCTAGAAATGCCATGTGTTCCAGGTTGAGAAGAAAAATAGGGCATAGTGGCCATTGTGTTAGTCTGTAAGAGTATACGAGGGCTGTCCAGAAAAAATCCAGCCATGCATGCCTCTGTTTTTCATATTACATGGCTGGCTACTTTCTGGACAACCCTCATATATTAACTGTCTCTTAATTGAAATAGAAATGTCATATCCTGAGTATTCATGCACCCTGGAAGGAAGCTGGAACATTATTGTATATAATAGAGTACCAAATAGCAATCTGTATAGACTGTTCTAGCGACCCTGGAATTCAGACTGTTCCATTAAATAAGATTGTAAATATTGATAGGTGATACTGCAGATCTTCCTTTTCTTCATATTTTAAAATGAACTATAAGTGCTAATATTTCACTGAAATCACATTTATTAAATGTTTTAAATTTTATACTACATGCAATATTAGAGAATAATGAGCACATGGAAGGAAATTGATATTATAGAACTCACTATTAACACTAATATTTTCAAATGTTTCCCCAATTGTCAAAATAATTCAAAGATTTTTATAGCAAGTTTGAAAATTTTATAAAAATGAAGAATAAAGGATGACTATTCATGATCACTCCCTTACCCAGAGAATTAACCATTTTCTTCAAGTAGATTTGCTTTGCGTTTTATTTCCTTATATAACTTTTAGATCATGCTTGTCCAACCTGCAGCCTGCAGACCACATGCGGCCCAGGACGGCTTTGAATGCGGCCCAACATCAATTCGTAAACTTTCGTAAAACGTTACAGAAATTATGCATGGACCTTTTTTTTTTTGTATGTGGGTAGTTCCCTGGCCAGGAATCGAATCCAGGCCGCAAAGTTGACGGCGCCAGCGCCGAAGCCTTAAGCCACTACACCATCAGGGAACTCCATGGACCTTTTTTTTTTTTTAAGCTCATCCGCTATCATTAGTGTTAGTATATTGTATGTGTGGCCCAAGACAATTATTCTTCTTCAGGTGTGGCCCAGGGAAGCCAAAAGGTTGGACACGTCTGGTTTAGATCATATTGTACTTTCAGCAAATAAAGTTCTTACCCTGCTTTGATGAATTCTTAGTAAACCTCACTGCTATTAAATATTGAATTATCTACATTAAGAAACATGAATAAGGGTGGGAATTTAATTTTTCAACTTTTTTTTATAGTGGAAGTGTTTGTCCCTCCTTGTGTATCAACTCCAGAATTTATCCATGCTGCTATGAGGCCAGATGTCATTACAGAAACTGTAGTGGAGGTGTCAACTGAAGAATCTGAACCAATGGATACCTCTCCTATTCCTACATCACCGGATAGCCATGAACCAATGAAAAAGAAAAAAGGTAGAGTATATTTATAAATTCCTGGAAAAGCAGGTGAAGTTTTTACTGGTATTTTCCCCATCAAGGGACGTAGGAAATATTGCTGTAGATTTATGATTGATATTATCTTAACTAGGTAGTCTCAGAGAATCAACAAATGAGATTTTAATTTTGTGTTTTAACGTGTTCATACTATTCAAAGTGGTTAGTATTTAAACCTAAAAGTAGTTGCTTGTAAGTGAGATTATAACAGGTGTTGGACACACAGAAGGAAAATCAGAGAGTCACTGCACATCTGCCTTTTTGATTCTTTTAGGTACTTGGTTACTTAAAAAAATTTTCTTTTTATTCTTTATTTTCTCTTTCATAAGCCTATCTTCTTCCTCTTTTGTGGGCATTAAAATGAAAACCTAGTTTTCTTTTGCATACCTTCTTTAAATACCAAGATTGTCAGTAGAGACAACAGATCATTAAGAGAAATAAACCCACCAGTGGGTGAAGAGCATTCCTACTTAACTGCCCGACTCCTGCTACGACTGCTGCCCACCTGCCCCCAGCAGGTGGGGCACCAGGCCCGTGGCATCGCCACAGTCCCGAGGAGATAGCACGTGGGTCCTGCTCCTGTCTGCATCAAAGTGAAATCTGAAAGAAATGAAATCCTAGATAATTCATCTCATTCCTTTTCACAAAGGCAAAAATAAAGAAAAGATGTGTTAAAAATAATGGTGTTTTCTTTCATGTATTAGGCGTGTTTTCACATTGAAGTGATGTTCATGGGTCTATGCTCATTGCTGTGAAGGATACAATGAAGAATAAGATAAGACACAGTGCCTTCCCTCACGTAGTGTTATAAATACAAATTATATGTATCTTGAGAGAGGTACGAATGAGAGAGTTTAGAATGAATTACTTCCTGCTGTAAATGTTTAAAAACAAAAGGCATGCATGTTAATAGCCCTGTTTACCCACTGTCTGTTGTAGCCTTTGGCTGGTAATATCCAAGGGGAGCTATTATAAAACACTTAAGAAATTTTTAGATGTAAAAGAAGATGGAAAAGACCATAAAAAGCAGGGATCAATCAGGGAACCAAGACCTCTAGATAAAGCAGTTTGATATATGGTATTAGCCTATGTGGTTTGATATTAATCAGGAAATAATTTGCCAATTTAATATTATATATATTTGAAAATAAATGGTCTTAATGAATGACCATTTAAAAACTTAACACTTCTTTATTTGTGGTTTGTACAATTGGGACATGCAGTTAGGTAACTCATGTTTTAATAGGAGGGCTTATTTATTTACTGAGCTTTTAATATACTAATGTTTGTTGTGACTCTCTTAAGAGGTGGCATGCAGTGTTCTAAAAGTTTATTTGACTGTAGAAACAGGTTATTTCTCAAGGAATATGATTTCAGAAATGCTGCTTTATAAGAAAAGAAATTAAACCTTTTCCATTAAGGAATTTGGGCTTTTGTGCTTGATTGACTTTAGGAGAGAGTAACGATGTTAATCTTAAAAAAAAAAAAAGTTAATCTTATTACTGATTGATTTGTACACATAAATATTTAAATTGAGAAATTAAGCTCTTTTAACAAGACAATGAACTTTCCATATTAATTTTGGCAAATCATACTTATTGATTAGAATGATTGTAATGAAATCCTAGAACATAATAACTATGCATTTTGAAATATAAATTAAGGTACTTTAATTTAGTTCTTTATTTGGGTCTAAATAGTCCTTGCTAAGGAAGAGTAGGGTGACATCACAAATCCCAGATGTATGACAGTCACCAAATCAGTATTAATACATAGGCATACCTTGGAGATACGTGAGTTTGGTTTCTGACCACCTCAATAAAGACAGTATTACAATAAAGTGAGTCACAAATTTTTTGGTATCCCAGTGCATATAAAAGTTATGTTTACACTATTTTGTGGTTTATTAAGTGTGCAATAGATAGCATTATGTCTAAAAAAACAATGTATATACCTTAATCAAAAAATACTTTACTGCTAAAACATGCTAACCATCATCCCAGCCTTCAGCAATTTGGAGTCTGTGCTGGTGGAGGGTCTTGCCTTGTTGATGGCTGCCGACTGATCAGGGTGGTGCTTGCTGAAGGTTGGCTTGTCTGCAGCAGTTTCTTAAAGTAAGACAACTATGAAGTTTGCCGCATCGATTGACTCTTCTTTCACTTAAACACTTAGAGGCCATTGTAGGGTTCTTAATCAGTCTAACTTCAGTATTGATGTGTCTCAGGGAATAGGGAGTCCCAAGGAGTGGGGGAGAGTCGGGGCAGTGGCTGGTTGGTGGAGTAGTCAGAACACACACAACCCATTTATCAGTTAAGCTTGCTGGTGTATATGAGTGTGATTTGTTGCCCCTGCAACAACTGCATTAATTAACATCAAGGATCACCATAACAAATAACAGCAATAGCAAAAACGTTGGAAATACCAATGTGGGAATTACCAAAATTTGACACAGAGACACTAAATGAGCAGTTACTGTTGGAAAAACGGTGCCATAGACTTGGTCAACTCAAAAGCTATTTGTAAAAAAAGGCAGTACCTCCAAAGTGTATAAAGTGAAGTGTAATCCAACAAGGTATACCTGTATTTAATCTGAAAATACAGTACCAGGCACCCTGTATTCGAGATTTTGCTTTCCACAGCTTTAGTTATCCACGGTCAACAAGTCTGAAAATACTCAATGGAAAATTCCAGAAATAAACAATTTATAAGTTTTAAATTGCTTACAGTTCTGAGTAGTGTGATGGAATCTGGAGCCTTCTTGCTCCGTCCAGCCCCAGACGCGAATCCTGCCTTTGTCCAGTATCTGCGCGTGGTGTACTTGAATGTCCCTTGCCAGCATTTATCCATCAGCGCTAATGATTGAATACAGTGCATTTCACGCCTACTCCTTCGTCAGTGTAGAGAAGTAGGGGTCTTGCTTTTCCATTCATTGTGGATGCTAGTCTGAGAGAACCTTCTGGCAGAAGTGAGAAGAAACAAAAGGGAGCGTACAAACATTAATTAGACACATGAAACTATTACTTGGAAGATTTTCTTACCCTTATAATGAGCTTCCATGTTTGAGGTGAGGAATTTTAAACACTTAGGCCTAAATTCTGGTGAACTGATTGACTCAGAGCAGTAGAGATGTTTAATATTTTTTACTTTTCCTTACTTGAGCTCAGTGGGCTTTGCAGATTATCAGGTCCTTTGCCATAGGTAGGTAAAGTCTTTTCTAACACTCCTGTATACCAGAAAGCAAAAAAGTTGGTGTTAGAATCTATTTCCATTGTCATGTTCCTGAAAGAGGTTAGTAAATTGAGGCTCTGACCATGTAAATAATAGGTTAGTAACTACCAAGTAACTGCTGTAATCTTAAATTGCAGAAGTACTTTTGGTGCTTTTTTAAAAAGAAACTTTTTAGACATTGAGTATATTAATCCACAAGTTAGTGTCCAGTTTCATGAATAATGTGTTAATCAAAGATCTGCTAATCATGCTTCTATAGTTTTTCCTGTTTTCAATGTATGGTTTCAATATCTTTTCTTTTTTCAGTTGGCCGTAAACCAAAGACCCAGCAATCACCAATTTCCAACGGGTCTCCTGAGTTAGGTATAAAGAAGAAACCCAGAGAAGGAAAAGGTAATTTGGGGAGGTCTATTTTGGAATTGATTTTTCAGTGAGGGGACATTTTTGTATTTGTAAGAAAATCATTTCTAGTACACGCACATGTGGGAGTACTGTCTTTGGTGGTAGTTTTAAATCAGGGCTGTATCACCATCACTTGGGAGCTTTCATATTTATGCCTGGTTCCTACCTCACTGACATTTAAATGCCATATACCAGGGAACAGTAGGGGGGTGGGTGTTTGTATTTTGAAAGATCCTAAGTGCAATCTGATGTGTATACCCTTCTTAAGAACTACTGTTCTAGGTGATGTGTGGTGTATGTATAATAGCACTCATCGTGTTGGGCTACTTGGAATACAAAGGGTTTTATAACTAAGACATTTCTGATACACAGTTTCTGAACTGATAGAAGCAGTGCAGTATTTCAAGGCAAGCTGAATTTAATTTCCTAGTCAACAAATTTTAATTATGCCAGTCAGGAGTGAGAAACAAAAATTCACCATCTTTCTTTGCTTTAAAATTTATATATTCTTATTTAAAACAAAAATAGCAACAATTCTCCTATTGTCTCTGCTCTCTTAATTTGTTGGATACACTGATCTCAATATTTCAATAATCGTTTTAGATGTGTTGTGGTAATCTGATAATTACCTGACAATTTTTTTAATTAAAAAATTGTCACTTCCATGAATAAATGTTTTCAGACCAATATTCGATAGTTAGATCATTTTGGATTAATGTACTCAAATTTTTTCCATTCTCATCAGGTAGTCTGACATAGTTTAAATATGTAAAGCAAAAATTAAGACTCTAGTAAGCCTTCTAAGAAATTTAGACAAAAAAAATTGATGTATAATGAACTCTTAATTTATTTAGGAACTGATAATTCAACTTGGGACAGATTTAGGTTACTTTCCTTTGTCTCTCTTTGATCATTTTACATTTCTAACATCTTAGGTTTTCTCTAAACATATATTAAAAACTTCAAAACTTATATAATAGTAGTAAAAATGAGAAAGCTAACATTTTATAGTTACTATAACTAAATATACAATTATTATTGTTTTCTAAATCATTCCTGGCATCAGTGGTTATCTCTTCTATTCAAAGACCTTATGCTTAGCAATCGAGAAAAACTTTATGATGACCTTCTTTGACCAGTAAAGAATACTCTTCATTACAATTTCAGTTTTGTATTATTAAAATTGAGGTAGCATGTTGTAATGTGAAGGTTAAAGTTATAGTCACACCTGGATTAAAAAATCTAGTTTATATTTAGTCATCTGCAAAATGATGATAGTACTTCTGTGTAGGCTTAATGAATTACCTTGTCTGATAAAGTAGGCTTCACTTTCTGAATTCTATTTTCCCTTAAAACCAGAAATAGAATTGTTCATTTTACTTGGGGATGGGAATTGGGGTGGAGCATTTAAAGATAACCTGAGGAATATGGATAAGCCTAACTAATTTCAACAGACCTAGAAGCATTCAGATCTCTCCTGTGTATAAGGCATTATCTACATTGTATAAAAATTTCTCCCAGAATAAGTTTTCTGCTCACTTTTACTGTTTCTATTGATAGGGCCTGATAATCTCCTGGTTATAAAATAAAAATGCCGCCCCAGTGATATATCTTGATGGATAGTAGTTAAAAGTGATGCGTGGTTTAATAGCAGAGTTTTTAGGTGTTGATGCTGATGTAATAGGACTTCAGAGATAGAGCTGTAACACTGTGAAATTGAAGATTAATCTTTTGGGTCAACAGATGCACACTGGGCTCAACTATGGGTTAATAGATTTATTGAGTTTTGGGGGAAATCCAGAGTGGAAAGGAAATGCTCAGGGAAGAACATCATTGTTCATACTGAGTAGCAGTGGCTTGGTTTGGAAGCCCCCCAATCCTGGAGGTTCTCACATAGCTTATAAATTGGCTGTGGGTTTGAGGGTAGTAGAGGGATCGGGAGTAGGAACCTAGAGGTGACCTGGTGACTCAGTGGCAGCACATGTATTCTAATCCCCTCCTCAGGATTCTTTTCTGTTATTTCATCAGTTTTAAGAACTTCTACACCTTAGAGGCTTGTGAGGGGAAGAAAAGAAAAACAGCGGCCTGTGAAGCCTGGCCTCTTCCTGACCACTGCCTGCTATGCTACTCTTCCCCCTTTCTAGAGGAGAAAAGGGGACACTTTCCTTCTTTTGGATTAAGTTCCCTACCTTACCCAGATTCCCACCTTTTCTTCTGTGCAAACCTTAGCTGTCTTCCAGAACTTTGTGGGTCTCTCCCGTCCACTTTCTTTTCACTCCTGAAATCCTAGACATTTTCTGTCATTGGAATACAAATATGCATTGCCTTGTGATGTATCTTATATTGTTTCATACTTTTACTTATTTCTACAAGTCAGGGACCAGGTTTTAAATGCTTCTATCTTCTACTACACTGAAGCATAACATGTGATGAATGTATGTTATTCTGCAGAAATAATTTTAATATTTCTTCATTTTCAAATTTTGCTAGTAGCATGATCAGATTTTAGTAGTTAGCATTGATGAATACGTGACTAAGGAATTGCCACAATACTTTTTTTAGTGTTTCTATTTAAGGAGCTCCTATTATAAGACAGAAGTACAAATGTCTTTAATAACTGAGTTGTTTGTATGTAATGAAACCCTTCTAATATATTACTTACATTCACTGTATTGGGTATGACGAGTAGAAAGAGGTAGCACATTTTAAAAATCTGATTTTAGAGTCAATAATTTTCACTGATAAATATAATGATAAGAGAATATTTTAAAGGGTCTTGGGTAGTGTGTGCATTATAAGACAGGTAGCTCAGAGTTTATGCCTATTGGTGAATCAGAGAAAAATGTGTTCTTACAAAAGGACCATAATAAGCCTAATGCCTAAAAGTTTTGCAGATTTTATTGCATATTGCTTGCCTTTTCAGTAAATTAATAAATGCCTTTGGATGAATTTTGATCATGGAATTTGGGGTTATATAATAAACATAGGTTCAAATAAATTTATTCAGAGTTTGTGTTAATTAATAAATATGAGTCTTGGTTGACTTCGTGCTCTGCATTAGGCCTTTCCCTTTACTGAACTCAAACTCTAGGATAGGGTAAGTTATGATGGTACAAAGTCCAGGACCTTTGTTTTATTAGTATCATAACTGGAAACATAATATAGAATGGTATTTTTAAAAACCAGCAAGTATATTTATGATTTTTGTTGTGAAAGATACTTTGTTTACTAGACAACTGTTTACACTAGACAACACAGTTTGACCCTGTACAAATGATTTTTGAGTCAAGTACTTAATGACAAACTTAGTACATTTGCGTTTCACCAGTAGTAAATGAGTTATCTAGCATAATTAAATATTTGCATTTAATTATCTGTTTAATTATGTCAATGAGTTTTTAATTGCTGTCTGTCATTGTTTTCAAAGGAAACACAACCTATTTGTGGGAGTTTCTTTTAGATCTACTTCAAGATAAAAATACTTGTCCTCGGTATATTAAGTGGACTCAGAGAGAAAAAGGCATATTCAAACTCGTGGACTCAAAGGCTGTCTCTAAGCTTTGGGGAAAACATAAGAACAAGCCAGACATGAACTATGAAACTATGGGACGAGCTTTGAGGTAAGACCACAGAAGAATGAGTTTTCAAACAAAATTTACACATCTCCTTATATTGTCTATTAGCTATTTAAATATAAGCTTTTAACAGTCCCTGATTCATCATAACATTTTCAGCCTTGTGAACAATCCAGGCAAGAAGAGCTCCTCCTTATCTTACAGGAGGAAGTGAATGTTTCTGTTCGTATCCATTCCACATGGTGGTTTTGGGGTTTTTCTGGAAAGAAATGTAGTACATGTGATTCATTTACTACTTTTTCCCTTACAGATATTATTACCAAAGGGGTATTCTTGCAAAGGTTGAAGGACAAAGGCTTGTATATCAGTTCAAGGATATGCCAAAAAACATAGTGGTCATAGATGATGACAAAAGTGAAACCTGTAATGAAGATTTAGCCGCAGCTGCTGATGAAAAATCATTAGAACGAGTGTCGCTGTCTGCAGAAAGTCTTTTGAAAGCAGCAGCCTCTGTTCGTGGTGGGAAAAACTCACCTCTCAGCTGTTCCAGAGCAGAGAAGGGTGTAGCTAGAGTTGTGAATATCACGTCCCCTGGTCATGATGCTTCATCCAGGTCTCCTACTACTACTGCGTCTGTTTCAGCAACAGCAGCTCCCAGGTAAGTGAGGGAAGCTGCCAGTTGTGTTTGCATTTTAGAAGGCTCCTTGGCAAAGTGATACGTCCTTTTTTTCAATATTAGTGTTCTGAGATCCCACCATTGGTTAGGACTTTGAAAAGTACTTGATACTTTAAATGTATTGTATTGTTGTTAGTTAAAGAAGGTGGTGACCCTTTTAACCTGGATTGGTTTCCATGGTTTTATAGATACTGTGGGCTTTAGGTTTTTAAGAATATTTATTTTGTGGTATTTCACATTGTAAATGTTGGGGATTATTGGTACATCTATAAAATTTGGGAGCACTAATTTGGACGTCTTGGATTTGTATTCATCTTTTTGCTCGAGAGACCTATTTTTTAATTTAACATTAAATGTAATCAACTTTTTCTAATCTACCAGGACAGTCCGTGTGGCAATGCAAGTACCTGTTGTAATGACATCATTGGGTCAGAAAATTTCAACTGTGGCTGTTCAGTCAGTGAACGCAGGTGCACCATTAATAACCAGTAGTCCAACAACAGCAAGCTCTCCAAAGGTAGTTATTCAGACAATCCCTACTGTGATGCCAGCCTCTACTGAAAATGGAGACAAAATCACCATGCAGCCTGCCAAAATCATTACCATCCCAGCTACACAGCTTGCACAGTGTCAACTGCAGACGAAGTCAAACCTGACGGGGTCAGGAAGCATTAACATTGTGGGAACCCCGCTGGCCGTGAGAGCACTTACCCCCGTTTCCATAGCCCACGGTACACCTGTAATGAGACTATCAGTGCCTACTCAGCAGGCGTCTGGCCAGACTCCTCCCCGAGTTATCAGTGCGGTCATCAAAGGGCCAGAGGTGAAATCAGAAGTGGTGACAAAAAAGCAGGAACATGATGTGAAAACTTTGCAGTTGGTACAAGAAGAAAAACCAGCAGATGGAAATAAGACAGTGACCCACGTAGTGGTTGTCAGTGCACCTTCAGCCATTGCCCTTCCTGTAACTATGAAAACAGAAGGACTAGTGACATGTGAGAAGTGAAACTGCAGCTCTGCCGTAGACTTGAGACTGTTAGTGATAGTACTAACATGAATTTGTAAGGGGTGTCATCAAGAAAAGTCAAAAGAAGACTTTAAAACTTTTTAATGCTTCTAAGAAAACAATCAAACTTACTGGAAATAAATTACCTATCCCATGTTTCAGTGGGAAATGAACTACATACTAAGATGCTGACAGAAAACTGCCTCTTACAGTAGGAAACAACTGAACCCGTCAGATAAGAAAAAGGAATGAAAGGGACCAAGCAACTCACTACAATATCAAGTTACACTAAGACTTGGAACACTAACGTACTGTAAGAGGTTACATAGTTTTCGCTGGGGAGGGGTTGGGATGGGTGATCTTATTGTTACATATAGCAATTTTTGATGCATTTTACATGCATACCAGCAATTATTACTGTGTTCACACAGAACTCACTTAACTGGTGCTATGTGAAGACTCTGCTAACATAGGTATTTTAGAATGTGAATTGAAGAATGGATCCAAAAGCTTCAGAAAGGATAGCAAAAAAGATCTAGTGCGATTTTTTTTTTTTTTTATATCATAATAGCTTAAGCTGATCTAAAACAAAGGCCTTAGACTAATTTTCGGTTTTCTTTATTGAAATAAGCTAATAGCTTGTTTGTGTAAAGCTTTTTTTTATTAAAAGAAAAAATTTTAAAAATCTTGTACCTAGCACAGTATTGTTATAGAATTTACATGTAACATTTTATATGGTAGTTTAAGTCTGTCAGTTTCTTAATTGTGGACAAATTTGCAGTTGGCTCTGGCCTTTTGCTGTAACATGCCTGTGTCACTCACTTAGCTCTGGCATCTGTGCAGACATATCAGTCTCAGTTCTTCTGTCACTTGGAAGTTAAGGCTCAGCATGGGTTTTTGTCAGGTAACTCTAATACCTGGAGTTTTCTTTCTTTCTTTTTCCTTTTTATTTTTTTTTTTAGTTGAAGTTTAAGAGGGAAAGTACCAGTGTTCAGATTTGAACTATAATAGTTTGTATATTCAACATTTGAAGTATATTCTATTTTGTTGTACTCTTGTTTCAAAGTGTATTCAAGTAGGTTTTCTGAAATATAGAAATGAAATTTATCTTGTGTTTTGTTCTCTGGTGATATTTATAACAATATTCAGAAGCTAGTAGAGAGACATTGTTTTAGTTAAGAAGTAATAGACGTTTTATTTCTCCTTCCCAACTACTGCGTAAGAAATTCTTCTGTTTTGTTCAATTATATTAATATTTGGCAAATATCTGCATGTTGCCACTGCCTTTCTCATTACTATAATGAACTATAATGTTCTATTTACCATACTGAATTTACTATTTTAATGTTGGCCACACTTAAAGAATTTATTTGAAGTCAGATCATTTGTTTCTCAACCAGACTTTTGGAGGGTTAGGAAGAAACACTCTGGCCCTTTTACAAATTAGGAAGTGGAGGTACCAGAGGGATCAGACGAATTTCCTAATTTCACACCAAACTAGGTCCTGTGGCTCCACATCCTAATGCTCTTTCTACTTACTACGAAGAAAAGTTGTCTATTTTTACATCTTTTAGAAATTTAAATAAACTGATACTTAATATTTTGTGGCCTTTAATTTTGCATTTCATCAGATGCTACTTAGGTCAACAGATTTTTATAACAATTCCCTTTGTAAACTTTTATCTTTTCCATAAACATACCTGATGGTACTTTTCAATAAAAGCTCAAAGAAAAACTCACCTGATTCTTACCCCATTGAAGAGCTAATCTCAAATTCTACCTCTTAAAACATTTCCTAAATATGTCAGCTTTCAGAATTGTTCTGTATGCTCTGCCACTTAATTGTGTTGTCTTTTTTGCAGTTTCATTTGTTGAGTCATGTCTTCCATAATACTCTTTTTTAGGGCAAACATAATAGATTACCTACACCCCTCCCCAAGTGTTGAGCATATTGGACACACAGACGTTGATTGATTTTGATAGCATATTTGCTAAGACTATGTAAGTCATGTGCTATGGAGGATAGTTCAAGAAACTTAAATATTAAGTAAATGTTCCCCCTGTGCTGTATTAATTGGCTCTGATTAGGTTAAGCCAAGGATAGCTAGCTTACCTCCACCCCTCTACCTCAGCGTTCTTCTGTATTACTTTCAGAATAAGTACACCTGTAGCCTAGATTTGGAAGCATACATGTTGACAGTATATACTAGTTGGAGTGTTTCTGGTGATTGACATTATCAGTGATACGGCTTTTAATCTCAGCCCTTCTAAGCCATTATATTTCCTTTATGTGTCCAGCACATTGAAGAACCACATAACAATGGCTTGATGCCATGGCATTTTCCAGCCTCCCCAGGTTTTTGAACAAGGATCAGCAGCCTGTCCATTTATTCCTTAGGTCACCTTCCAGCACCAATCCCAACCTTCTCCACTGTGCTTACCAAACAGAAAGCAGTGAAGGTCATGACTGAAAACTCCCTCCATTTTGGAACCCTTGCTATAAAACCATCTTATTCCAGCACACATCCCTACCACCTCTCTCGAGGAGGCAGGTGTGCCTTCTTGTATTAACATCTCCTCCCCTTTCACACCCACTTGGTTTCCTTGTTCCAACATAGCCCACTGTCCTTTTCCTTCAGTAGCTTGCAGTATAAATTCTGGCTTTGAAACAGTTGTCGTTAACCCAATTATCTATCAAACAGGTGCTTTATTTCTTCCACATGATCCTGGCTTTCAGCCTCCTTAAAATTCTCATTGGTTTTCTGGTTTACCTCCTGCCCAACCAACTCTTCTTAGTTGACTTTGCTTTCCTCTTCAGCATTCCCATTTAATGTTAGTACTTACCAAGATTCTGCCTGTGGGGCTTGTTACTTCATAGAGTAGTTGTAATAATTAAATGAGTTAATACAAATATGTTGTGCCTGGCATATTGCACTCACTCTATTAAATGTTTACTATTGTGATATCACCCCAACATAATTGTTAGATAGTCTCACCCATGCATATGGTTTCCACTACCAAATACATAGTTCTAGACCAGGGCTAGGCAAGACATCGACTGCAGTCCCCCAGTGGACCAGCAGGCAATTTAGGGGTGATTACCTGAATTCAGAAGAAAGTGTAGCAGATGCTACATTATACCAGGTCCTAGCAGCTGGGCCGCTAAACGTAAAAGGAACATATTTTTTGCACACACACGTACGGCTGCCAGAGGTGAGAATCAGCTCTTCGAGGCAGTTGTATGCATTTGAGCTGGCGACAATAAACAGCTAGTGGACTGTGACACTTGGAGAAAATGAGAATTAGCCCTTGTCCTGAAAACGTCTGCCCAGGCCCTGTTTGAGGCTGTAAGGCTTAGATGGATTTAGCTAATTGCCAACTGTTCACTTCCTCCCGAGTGTCTAGTTGAACTCTCTTCCATCTGAAATCTGTTCCTCTTAGCTTAGTAAACGACTTCACTAGCAACCCATTACTCCTGACCCTCCACAGCAACCTGTTACTCCTTGTGCTTTTCCTGGTAGCCTCCCATAACTGACCCACCCACCCCCAGCATCTTTTGTCTTCAGCTGAAGGTGGTATTTAAGGTGGTGGCCTCAGCCAATTTGGGCAAATTAACTTTTCCTGTTTCTCCCATGTGTACAAGAGATACACACGTTATTAAACTTGTTTTTCTCCTGTTAATCTGTCTTTTATTACAGGGATGTCTCAACCAAGACCCTAAGAGGATAGAGGGACAATTATTGTTCCCTACAGAGCAATAGGCTGTACCATAGAGCCTAGTGTGAGTAGGCTGTATCATCCTGGCTTGTGTAAGTACTCGGTGATGTGCCCATGATGACAAAATCCCCTAACAACGCATTTTTCAGGCTGTGTCCCTACTATTAACCGGTGTATGACTAGTGGACGACAGTTGAAATCCAAACATCGTGGCTTTATTTGTCATCCAGATATCCTTGCTTAGGGCATATAATAATGTCTTCAGGTTGCTGTACCTTGGGGTAGGTCAATAGTATTTAATGGCTGTACTTGTAAGTATTCCAATAGTATTGTTTCTCAAAAAGTGATTCCCATCACTCATGGTACTAATGAACCAAATGCTGCAGATGTTCTTTCTGCTTGCCATACATTCCAGGTAGCCCTAAGATTTTATGTATATAATGTACTGAAAACTTCATTTGTATCAGAAGTGGGTCCAATGCAGAATTGGGGTGAACCATTATGGGGAACTCTTAATTTTGGCACCTTTGCCGAGAGATAACCATATAAGCCTAGGTGCCTTCAATGTGCAGCTATGGGTCTGTCTTTGTCCACTTTAAAAAATGAAGGTCTGTGTGAATGGATAGTTTGGGCACTACATTAACAACACTGAAAGTTCAGGTCTATCCCAGATTTTTTTTGGGACTAAAAAAATTCAGGCATTAAAAGCACTGGTTTTAAAAGACCATTTATTTACCTTAAAGACATACAACTCATGGATTAAAATTGATTTTGAATGGGTTATTTGTTGGGGTTTTGTTTGGATGGGGCTTCACCTGTTATCTTTACCACACTCTTTTTCCTGACGAAAGAAATCTAGGTTATCTTTCTAACTTTCTGCATTTTTTCTAGACCTTCTGAGCCAGTCACCTGGCTGTCTTAGGAATTTTCAATGACAACAGCATGAACAGAAGCAGTTCCATCGAAACTGCTTCTAGTTTCCCATCTATGACAAGGTCCCACTGAGTTTCTTAGCCATATAACAGCTCCTCACTAACCTATTTTGAAAACCATGTTCCATTATAGGTGATGACGCTGAGTGACCTCAGGTGTATACCAGTAACATTCCAATGGAAAACTATAAATGAGTACAACAGTGATAAATGAATATTGGCCATGGAATCTTCTGGAAATATAATAATGGAACTATGGAGGCACAGCAAGAATTATTTATGAAGAACATATCAGGAAGACCTGATATTTCTACTTTTAAACCCCTCCAGGCTAAATAGTTCCTTTCTACACTTCTATTTTGTTAGACTTCCAAATAAAAACATCTTCAGGCTTTAAGAAAATTACTATAAATTACTCCTTAACTTATGTTTGCATGGTTTGAAAATGTTCATGATGCTATAATTTATTTTACACAAAGATATAAAAAAATAAATATTGCCATGCATATCTTGTTGACATTTAGAAAACTCACAAATAAATAAATGGAAATGCTGTCTAGAGAAATTGCTGCTGCATACTTCCTGTTAATGATGGAGGACTCAAGTCTGTTTTTATATAGCATCATCAAACTGGAAAAGTAAGCCTAATTTAATGCCCTTAAATGATCAAAACGTAATGCTAAGGGAAAGAAGGCAATACAGGCCAAAACTGGAGTGCAGACACCTTTTCCGCTGTAGGTTTTAATGGAAAAGGTTTGTGAACTAATGGGATTCCTTCCAGAGGGCATGCTGAACCGTGCAAGTGACGTGAGAAACTGGGAACCCTTTCTCAGGCAACCTAGCCTATTTCAGCTTCCTGAAACATCCCTGGTTAAGACTCTTGAAAGTAAAAAGATACAGAGAAGCGATTATAAAAGCCCATCAGGTTCCTCATTAAAGCTGAAGTCACATACTAGAGACAGGTGATCGGAAGGGTAATTGAAAGATGGGAGCCGGTTGGGTCCAATCTGTTCTTCGGTGAGCAAATCGAGAGCGGACCGCACACTCAGAGCGTGTTTGGAATACCAGATGTAGTCCAGGGTGTGCCGGCACTCCCCCGAGGTCCGGATCTTCCAGGTGGTGTACGGAGGTTCTGACTGCCCGTCGGCACTTAGCAGCTTGTAGGCGCTGCTCAGGTTGAGGCTGGAGGAAGCAAAGTGTTTGTAGACCTCCTCTGTGGGCTCTGCATTGAAGTCCCCACAAACAATAAGGGGGATCTTGGCTCCTTGGGTGATGTTCTGCAGCTTCCGGAGAAGGTCACAGCCTTGGGCTGATCGAAACTGTTCCCAGCCAGTACGTGCTTTTAAGTGGGTGACAGCGATGCAGAACTGCTGGCTGTTCTCCTTGCACTCTAGGGTCTGTGCAATGGCCACCTGGTTGGTTTTTAGTGTCATGGCCGTCAGTCTGATATTGGCACTGTGGATAAGCTTGAATCGGTTCTGGAGAAAAAACAAGGCACAGCCATCTGGCCCATTGTTGTGTTCTACATCTAGGCAAGGTGACCAGGGTTTGGGCAAGAACGTGCCTTGATAGCCCAGCCTGCTCAGGAGTGGCTGGAAGGTGTCAAAATAATGGTCCACCTCTTGCAGGCAAAGTATATCGGGCTGGTAGGCCAGGATTTCTTCCAGGATGAGACACTTCCTTTCTTCCCACTTGAGTGCCTCAACAGGGCATCGCACAAAGTTGTCTTTGCCTTCTCCAAGAGCTGGAATGAAAAAGCCAGTCGTCTGTCAGCGACTACAGAACCCTGGTGAGCCCTTGGGTTTGCTAGCGCTCGGACCCTTCGAATACTTCCTCTGCTTCGGATGCCCTGGGTGGTTCTCAGCCTAACCTGCGTTAACCTCCCCAACTAAACCTCTCCCCATCCACAGGAGGTGAGCAACTAGTTTTCCTTCACATCCAAACTATGTCATGGATAGGAGATCTCACGTTTTAGCCTTTAGCAGTGTTCTTTGCATTTCCAGAGATCTAAACTATGTCAGGTGACATCAATGTATTCAACTCGATATACTGATTTCAACACTGACTATAATAAGCCATATGCACTGATACACCATTCAGAATGAATGAGCAGCTTTTCCTGCTTATGAACATTAGGGAAAAAAAATTACTACAAGATTGTAAAGCCAGGGTATGCCCTTTTCTAGGGGAAATAAACCAACAAAAGCATGGCCCTTTTTTTTCTTAAAATTTCATCTGCTACACAAAAAGCAATTCTATGGGAAACTGATAAGTCGGCTTTTTAATTCAACAAAGCCAGGGAACTGAACAGAGAACTGAAGCAACATCTCTCTGGTTTCAAGTTATTAATACATAGATGCGTAAGGATGAGAATCTGGCCATAAGAATACCAGGCTCACCACCACCTCCACATAGCTCCCATTCCCTGCACAAAGTTCAGTGTTACATTCAATAGACTCAGTTTCTCCCTTGCAGATGCTACCTTAGTGCTCTGCACTGAAAGCTGGAGACAACAGAGTTTGCAGGACACCTCTTCCCTCCACATGACACCGGTGCACCAGGCATGTGCAGAAGCAGAAAGCATCGGGCATACCTTGGGCGAGGATGTTCCACTGCATGACCCTAATAGGTGGGTGGCTACTAGGGCGATCTGTCCTCAGATCCACAAAGTCCCTCTGAAACCGGGGTGGTCGAGTGTGCAGGACTGCCCTGCATTCCTCAAGGAGCTCCTTAGGATCAATGGGCTCCAGATGTTCTGGGTCGGTTGACACCAAATACTCTGGGTGCTGAGAGGCAGCACTGCTGTTCAGTGTCTTGGCGAGAGCGCTGTAGAGTCTGCTTGTCCCGTTTCCCATGGAACACACTGTAGGAAAGGAAGAGAAAGCACAATTACACACTCGGCTCCCTTTCCTGCCTTTCTTCCATTTTCACCCAGCTCCCTGAAAAGATAAAGCATTTACTGTCCACACATGCCAAGAGCTCAATTCAGTGCAATGTCATGTTAATGTATAAAGCCGTTGGCACAGAGGTGGATTACAGGAGTTTCTAGGTTCTAGCTTTCTGCTAGGACAGGTAATTGAAATACTGCTGTTAAAACTGGTCTCTGATCAACTAAGGTAATTTTCTTAAGGGAAAAACTTGATTTTTATAGCCTCTTCTAGGATTTGTCTTTGTAATTTATAAATCCAGTCTTAGAAAAGCATGGCTAAACAAAATCTACAGGCTTTCTTCTATGTATTTTAATAAGAACTTGAAGACCAGTTTGTAAAGAGCCAGGCGTTAGAAAGACCACGCTAACCCTGGAGAAGCATGTAGTTTACAGCAGACGGCTGCTCCAGCTACGTCATCTCTCCAGGTCCCCCTGCTGTGAACAGAAATGGCTGGATTAAACCCATAGCCCATTTCTCCTACATGTTAACTAACTCGACTCTGGCTTTCTGTGGAGTTCTGTGAACCTCACTGATCAACTGCCAGGTTTTAAAAATCAGAAAAGGGGCTAGGGGGAATAAGAGGTACAAAACAGTTGCTCACTTTTCCTGGGATCCTAGAAGGACAGAGAGTGAGGAGAGGTGCAGGATGCACACAGTCTGCAGTGCATTTTCTAGTGCTTCGCTGTCTATCCTAACATTACATTAGGAGAACAGTGTAATCTTCTTCTAATTAGCACGAGGGAAGTTGTACTAGTCACTTCACTTGGAAGCAGTTGGTTGCTCTTTTAGAGGTCAATCATGTTTTCTCCTTGTTACAGTATACATTTTAGGGGCAAGTTTTACTTGGAACAGTCTCCAAGATTCTGAATGATGAATCTTGGTATGGAAGAACCTGAATTTTCCCTACCACATCTGTACGTATCTTTGCCTTCTCTTGAAAGACACAGTTTTTGGTATAAAATACTAGTATTTGGCACGCTGATTGACTGTCTCTGAAGTAAGCAGTCAATCAAATTCACTATGGCAGGTCACAGGAACAAAATCAAATATTTGCCACCAAATGTCCTTTAAACATCAGGGCCAATAAGCATGCAAGCATGGTCTCTATTGTTCCTTTTCATCAACTCAAAGTAATTTTTCTTCCCCCACTAAGCAAACTAGGATAAGGCAAAGAAACTACACTAGTTTTCCCAACATAAATTTACATCTGCATGCATGAGCAAGCAAGACTTCTTTCTCACACACGTGCACATGCACAAACGCACAAACACACCTCTTTCCAAACTGTTGATTTGAATATATTCCTTTTTATCAGTCTGCCTGTTCAACAGAAGAAATTTTCTTCTGTACTAAACTTTTTCAAAAAAGCAGTTAAAGGTCCTACTGGTTTCTCAAGTATGGGCTCCAAAAAAAAGTCAGTAGCATTAGCATGACCCATACTGTAGAGGTCACAGGGCACCACGGCAGAACCGGGTACCACAGGATAGTTTAAATTGGAGACAACAGCAATATCTGACATGTTAGGCTCTATGAACTACCAGCTTGATGTAGCTCAATTTCAGTAGGATTGCCCTGCATCCTTTTAATGACATCATGTTTTTGCCAAGCTGAGTTCTGGGGTGGTTACTGTGATAAGAAACAAGTACCAGGTGACAAAAACTGAAAAAGAGGGTAATAGTGTCCAACCAGAAGCCAAGGTTTAAGGAGTTATGCAAAGCCAGAAAAACTACCCTGGACCACACTTCCTTCTGAAAAGCATCTGTTCAGACAATGAAAGCGTGCTGGAGAGACGCCCAAAGCAAAGCTGTATTCTACTGGAAAATGAGCTGACAGTCATTGAAATGGCAGAATGGCCTTAAGAATCAGAAAACTCAAAAATGAGATAAAGCATTTGAGAGACAGTGGCAAATATGTACTCATTTAAAGCAAAGACAACCCAGCATATGAATAATAGGAGTTCTTGTAGTGGTAAAACCCATGTGTGGAAATGAAACACTAAAAACGGTAAGAAAGCTTAAAGTATTGTATGCTTGAAATCTTGAGGAAATTTTAAGTGCTATCACACACACACACACACACACACACAACTGAGGTGACATGTTAATTAGCATGATTAAGGTGATCATTTCACAATGTATATGTTTATTAAAACACATAGTATATTCCCTAAGTATATATAATTTTTATTTGTTCATTTTATCTCAGTAAAGCTGGAAAATGGTTTAAAAGAAAAAATACAAGGTAAACGTATCATAGAAATTTTCAAACATAAAGCTTTGCTTTATCTTTGTTAATCTAAAAAAAAAAAAGAAAAAGGGAAAATACTTCAAAAACAAAACAATACTTGAAACTACATATTGAAGAAACATACCACATACCTGAGAATATCAACCCAGAATGACCAACACCAACTGGGCTGTGAAGCAAAAAAAAAAAAAAAAAAAGAGCCCTTGGGCATCTAGGCAAAAACGGCAAGTAACTTACGAAGCAATAAAATTAGAGCATCACCAGATTTCCACTGCCGTGTCTTATGCTGGAAGAAAATGAAGTCACGTATCTGAAATATAAAGATAGGGCTCATCTACCTACGTGTGAGCCACAGGTTGTGTCCAGCAAAACGAGAACGGACTCCTTGAGCCCTTTGAGGAAACCACTAGAGCTGCACACTGCTGCAGTCAGAGGTATTTTTGTACAGTCCTCCAGAAAAGAATGTTTTTAAAGGGTTGTTACACTTACACACACACACACACACGTGCATGACATGTCAGAATCATTTTTGCCCCTCAGAACTGAAGTGTTACTATCTAGGCCTTTTCAGAAAAATTTTTGCCACCCCTAAAACTAGAGAAAAAGCTTCAGACGAAAATGAGCAGAGACCCTGGCTAGAGCATTAAACATCACTGGGCCACCACTCTCCAGACCTGTTTATGTCGCTTTAAAACAAGGGTCGGTTAAGTGGCCATAGTGTCGTACTTGCTCTCTAGGTTACAACTGAGAGCAACTTCAAAATAATGGACCTATGACTTGCATTAGAGAGACATACATTTCTCATATTGGAAAGCTGCAGGTATCATTCTGAATGACTTAGGCCTCTTATATTTGAGATCCAGAATGGACAATTTCTTTTTTTTTTTAATTCATTTTTATTGTTAGCAAGGAATACATAGGTTTCAGGCATACAATTCTACAGTGCATTGTCAACTTGATGTATAATAAGTTCACCACCTAATGTGACTTCTCTTTCCATCATGGACAATTTCTTTCAGGTGTGATGATAATGTTCAGGTACACAATGCACTGGTGGATCTGCAGAAAATAGGAGTTTGGCAGTTAGATGACTGACGTTCAGGAGAGAGGTACAAGCTGGAAATAAACTTTGGGAAGTGTCAGGGAAAAGATTAGACTGAAGTAAGTGGACAAATGGAGGTCAAAGGGTTGAGCTCTGGGGCGGATGGGGGGAGGGGAAGTGGAAGTCTGCAAAGATGACAGGGCCAGAGAAGTAGAAGAATCGGTCTTCCCAGAAACCAGGTGTTCCATCCCTGAGGGGGTTATCTCCTGTGTCAAATGCTGCTGAGGACAGTCCAAGGAGATGAAGACTGCAAACAGATTGGGATTAAGCAAGGTGGGAAACCGGCGACTTTCACGCAGCAATCTCTGCATTTGTGGGGAGTTGTGGGGGGAAGTGGAACTAGGACAGAGGTAGAGCTTAAGTATTTTGAGGGAATTTAGCCCTCAAAGAGGAGAGAAATGGATTAGCAGCACCGGAGATGGAGGCAAGACTATTCGGGGAAGTTGTGATACCTTGTTTGTTTGCTCATGGGGGTGATGCAGGACAATTCTGGCATGACAGCATGAGGAAGCAGACAATCCTCTCCCCCAAAAGCAACCACAAACCTGAACACAACAGTCAAAGCCAACTGTTTCAGAGCGCTGGACATCGACCAAAGGCATGCAACCAGCCGAGAAGCTTTTCTTCGTGAAAGCTACTGAAAGTCACGTAAGAACAGTGCCACTCTGTGACATCCCTACTGCCTCCTCCAGCTCTGTGGCCACAGTTCAACTAACTAGGACAGCAAATAAATTGAATTATTGAATTAATTCTTCCCACAAAGAGGCTGTGATGGCTTCACTGGTTAGTCTATCACACTCCTGTTTATTGCCACTCTGGAAGACGGTCTGGTAAGTTTTTTTTTTTTTTATCATCTAAACAGAGATTTACCATATAGTCTAGAACTCATGCCCCCAGGTATCTACCTAAGTGAACTGAAAACTTACATTCACATACAATTATGTAAGCAAATGTTAATAAGCAGTTTTATTAATAATTGCCAAAACTGGAAGCAACCAAGATGCCCTTCACCATGCAAACGGATAAACAAGTGAGGTACATCCATACAAAGAAATACTATCCAGTGATAAAAAAGAACCAGCTATTGATCTATAAGATTCATCTGTGCAACATGGGTGACTCTCAGATGCATCCTGTTAAGAGACCAGACCCTACAAATAATACGTACGATTCTGTTCATAAGACGTTCTGGAAAAAGCAAAACTACATAGACTGGTGGATGTCAGGGGTAGGGAGCAGTGGCTGACCAGGGGGACTTGCAGGGTGATGGAACCACTCTGTACGGTACTAGGATGGTGGACACATGACTCCATGCATTCACCAAAATCCACAGATAAACTTAAGGCATGCAAATTTAAGATACCAACCAGGAGGTGGAGGGATCAAGAAGAAATGCAGACCCTGGCCAATGAATGAATTCCCAGGCTAGGGAATTAGTAACTAAAAGTGAACATTGTAAAGATTTCACACTAATTTTTACACTTTTAACAAAGTACCAAGGCTTAGTCCCACCTAAGGACTATAATGTAGTAAGGCTATTTATTTAAATTTGAAAACACAAGAAGGCTGAAGATTATGGGGCACCTTCCCCCGCCCCACATGCCAGTGACGGTAGAGCTAATGACTACCGAATGCTTAATACATGCACCATTCACAAATTCTGCTTGCTTTGAGTATATTTTCAATTCTCATCACAAACCTAGGAGGTAGCTACTCTTATTATGCTCTTTTTGCAATGAAAAAACACCTTAGTAATGACTCTCATTGTTTCTCACCTGTTTTGAAAAATAGCACCTTTTTCTTTAAGAGTTATCAACCATTAAAAAAAATTATTTTCACTCATAAATACATGGTCTATTCCAACATTTCAAGCCATTCCACTGAAGTCTTGTGCCTTAACAGAGGTCACTATTTGGGGTTTAAAAAGACTGTCCAAGGTTCAGAATAGCTCAACACTGAGAGCCAATTTCCGGAGGTGGGACAGCGCAAAAAATTCCTCCTGGTGGTAATCAAGATACTGAAAAACACAAAATCTTTTTTTTTTTTTTTTTTTGCTTTTTGGTATGTGGGTAGCTCCCTGGCTGGGAATCGAACCCAGGCCGCAGTGCTGACAGCGCCACTGCTAAAGCCTTAAGCCACTACACCATCAGGGAACTCCCCAAAACACAAAATCTTGATAAAACCTCTGCTGAACTTTATTCGGCACTTACACTGCCTTCTAGGTCCAATTTTATATGTGCTTGGATAGGACTATTTTCGATTTGACCCCATATTTGGTTTCTGCCACAAATTCACAGTTTCCAGCCACTTCACTGGGAAGAAATATCATTCATCCTTCTCCATGTGATGTGTGTTATGTAATTTATTTGGGAAACGGGCAGATCAGAATAGTTTTATTTCTTACAGCTGGCTGTTCATTTAGCAGCACCACTCCCATCCCTTGCCACTTCCTAATTCTGTAAGCATATTTTCATGTACATTTAGAACTGGATACCTTCATTCTGTGCATCATTACTAATACCTGACTGCTACTTTACTTTACAGGAATAACAATCTTCTCATCCTTACAATAGCTTCTGAAGATTGGCCAGAGAATTCAGATTAGATTCCTGAACTACAGTAACAGTATGTCAACTTCCCCCATTTAGCCACATCCCTTTACTTTCCGAAAGAACAAAGCAAAAGAGAAGTGGGCTAATTACTAAAACACAGAGTACACGCTCACTCTTTGTACTACCAATTACTACACACTTCCAAGGCAACAGGCAGACCACAGTGCGAGCTCTTGAGAGTTCTCAGCGCCGGGGGCGGGGGGGAGCTTAATGAAACCTCTCCACAATAATTAAATCAGTAGTTACAAAAACGCTGGGTAAGAACCCTAACAGTTGAAACCCGAACTGACTGGGCCTGCCATTCCAAGAGTCCTAACAGCACTTAGAAATAGCAGCAGAAAGACATCTCTCCACATAATGTCTCTAGTTACTCAGCAATTGCTTATTCTCGAGTTTGCTCAAACCACCCAGTCGGTGAATAATTTCTCTCACAATCAGTTTCAGCTTAGCCTCTTGAAACGGTGGCTTGGCAAAAAACGCGAATTAAAAACCAAACACCACACAAAAGCCGAGATTATCTGGGTACACACCTGGGAAGCTGGCGAGCTGATCAACCTCGGGCCCTCGGAAACCTTGCCCTGGAAAGTACACAAAAACTAAACGACAGACGTCACAGGAAGGTGCCATTGAAAGCGCGATCTTATGCTGCCACCTACTGGCCATGTGCGGAACCACCGCGGCAAGTGTAGAGCGCTCATTTGGCCGCTGATTTTCATTAGCCGCCTTGGAGTCAGTAAGTTCCCAAGGAAATGTGGCCAGCCCTCAAGACAAGTGAATGAAAACATTCACAAGACATACTGGATATTGGATATGTGGTATATTTCTTTAAAACGTGTTGCAAAATCAATAAATACTCATAGCACCTCCACCTGCACAGCTTTAAGGACCAAACCTGAGTGGCTCCCCTTACACCTGGCCGCTTCCTCTTATTAAGTTACTCCTGATGCCTGAACTACAATCCCTGCCCTTGACTCACTACACTGAAAGCTCCGTGAGGGCAGGGGCTGTGTCTACCTTGCTTACCTGTCCAGCGCTCTATTTTGCAACTGCATGTGGATCTGCAGTACATTCGTGCCTGGACCCTAGAGGCTGGATTCTAAGTGCTCATTCAGGGAGATACTCCTTTCTGGTGAGGGTCAAATATGGGAGTCCGTGGCCAGTCCTCACGTGTCTGTTACTGAGCACCACTGGCTGACGGTGGCAGGCGTGCCCGCAGTACTTAGTAGTGGCGTATGTGGGCAGGTGGAAGCCTATGGCTAAAAGCAGGCCTGTCCAACCTGCGGCCCAGGACAGCTTTGAATGTGGCCCAACACAAATGCTTAAAACATTGTGAGGTTTTTTGCAAACTTTTTTTTTTTAAAGCTCATCAGCTGTTTTGTGGGTGGCCCAAGATAATTCTTCTTCTTCCAATGTGTGCTAGTAAACCTTCAACATTTTTCTCGGTAAGATCAGGTGGCAGTTTAGAGGCAGAAGTCTCAGGGTCTCAACTCAGGCTGCCTGGTGTCAAATCCCACCCCTCCTTTTACCGACAGGGTTCTGGACTACTTATTCACCCTGCAGTTTCTTCATCTGGGGATCAGATCAGTACAGCCTCCTTCGCTGTCACTGTGAGGACTGAGTTAAACCAGTTTGTGCCCAGCACATCCGAAGTAGTCAGCTACATGTGAGCTCTTCTGTTACATGTGGTGAAACTCACTGTCTGTGTTTAAGGAGAAGACGATTAGTATCTGAGAGGCTAGTATGTGCCCTGCTATTTCCATGTATTTTCATGAGTCTTTCCAACAATCTGGCCAAGCAGGCATTGCATTTGCCATTTTATAGGCACCACTACTGAGGCTAAAAGGTTACAGTTTTCTCAAGATTGCATAACTAGTAGAGTCCGGCGTGGAGCAGGCTCCCTGCACCTTGAACCGCCACTCACCAGCATCTCTGACAGTACCGAGTGGGGACAACCACGGTGGAGCCGTGCCAGGGGAACACACAGCAATAAACAGAGGTCGAATTCCACCCACTCCTGTCGACGTCACTGTCATCATAGCACACACACTGGCATGGCACAATGTGTACAAAACAGTATAATGACCTGTGTGGCACCGCTAGAGATATCAAGTGAAGGTCATGACTTGTCAACTGAATGCATCTAAAAATACAAGCATCTAGACACTGTGACAATCCAGTTGACCTTTCTTTGCTAGGCAGCAGTCACAGAATAGACAAGAATGCCAAAGTCTTTTCCAGACAAGGCTGAGCTGTACCTTCCATCAGGCTGGATTCTTCTAGAAAGGAAAAAGACATCCCTGCACAACAAAAGCCCAGGTTAGTGTGTTTCCTTGGCGTCCAGTTATGAGCGGACTGGCCCATCATTTCCACAAGCTGGGCTTTTCTAGCATGATGCTCTGATGTGAAACGTGGCAAGGCAAAAACTACAGGAATGCGGTGGGACAGCTGCTCTCCACCGAGCCATCAGTCTGTGTGACTCCACGACGCCCATCACTAACGCTTCTGGGAAGCTCCAGGCAGTGGTCGGTCCTCACAGGGGAGAACGGAGGAGACATGAAAGCTGAAAGGAATAGTTCACTGAGGGTACAGCATTCTTCCCTCCAGGTGGGGGGCCCATGAACTACGGCCTGTGAGCCCCATCCGGCCAGCGCCCTGTCTGTAACGTGCGTTGCCTGCGAGCTTTCACATTTTTAAGTGGTTGGAAAAAATAATAAGAACAATACTCTGTGACGTGTATGTTCCATGTGGACCATAAAGGCAGAGCTGGGCAGCTGTAGCAGAGATCGATGGCCTCCACAGCCTAACACAGTTACGAGCCACCAAAGGTGAATTAAATACGGTTCTTGCCCAGGAAGCATGAAGGAGCTGTGGGCTGAGCCAGGGACAAAGGGCAGGAGAGGCGGAGGGGCAGTCGCTGGGGCAGTTCTCCGAGGACGGCGCGTGGATCGGCTGTGCCCGCCCCGCCCCCTCCCCTGCACGCAGGCAGCGGCTCCCGCGCGCGCCTCTGCGGAAGTGGGGGGCACGCCGTGGCAGGGCCCCGGTGACCATGCACCGGACAGAGAAGCAGAGCAGACGAGGAGTGAACTCAGGGCCTCGGACAGTTCTGAGCAGGGGGGCGGAGGTCTGTGGCCTGCACCCTCCGCGTCCTCCGCCCTCCAGGTCACCTTCCCACTTGCAGAGCCTGCAAGCTGCTCTCACCTCGAGAGGCGGGAGGGAGAAACAGGCACAACACAGCTCTGTCTACCAAAACCACTGAAGGACAGCATGAACACAAAGCAAGAGCAGGCTTGGATGATAAAAAGCAGCACGCAGGGAATCAGAAAATGTCCACAAGTTTTAAATGACCGCAAAATAGAAATGCACCCCCCCCCCCCCCCAATCTCAGAATTTAAAGAAGAGACATTAAAAAATAACAGAAGAGGCACAGGGGATAGATGCACATGTCCAAGAATCTAATGGGAATTTAAGAACATGAGAATAAGAGGCGATACAGTGGATAAAATAATCCAAGACAAACTTTTCCCGTCTAAAGATTGGTATGTCTTAAGTTGAACGAACTCGCCTGATCCTGAGATGTTTATCCTGAAGGAACTTTTGAACACCAAGAATAAGAAAACTCATAAGCATCTAGAGATAATCAGTACAAACAAAGACATTTAAAATTCTGAGGGAAAATATTTTTGTTAATGGGCATGTGTTACTTTTGAAATATTTTTAAAAGCTGTATTTAAAAAGTCATCATGAACGAGAAATGAATTCTAGACTGCATCTCCGCGAACCTACGTGGCCTTTAGCAGTCCCTCAATGATGGTTAACACCCACAAAAGCAAAGCATAAAAAGGAAATAGGAAACTACTCCATCCAAGGTGTCATTGGAATCTGCAAAGTAGTTTCCTTTGGTTCCTGTACTGGAGGAGGTTTTGTGAGTCACAGGCCCATCTGCAGACCGGCAGGCGGACGCGCCCAAGTACTGGAGGGGAGAGAAGGGAGACTTCCCGCACGTCCCCCTGCAGGAACCCTTTACTGTAATTTCTGGCTGCCTTTAATTTGTAGGCACTTACATTCATGGACTTCTCAGATATACTACTCCAGTTCTAAAGATGCAATAAAAATGGTTTAAAAGTTTTCCTTTCTGCAACAATCCCTCGTAATCCAACAGCGGTCCCTAACTTGTGGGGACATGAGATTCCATTAGTAAGAAGCTTCTAGTAGGCTTCTAAGCCTGTGGTGAAAACGAGTGTCTGCGCTGGCCACCCAGCTGTGTTGTTAGTAAGTGGCTGTCCACGTCAGAGTCACCAGATGCTCAGGCCCCATTCAGGCATTTTTTTGAAAGTGGTAGGTAAGAGAAAAATTATTTTATAGATGCACTGAAATCTGATGGTAATAATTTTCTTTTGGTCTTTCCCCTGGGCACTCCTGTCCCTATCCCTGTCACTAAGTTCATGGTCATCGGTGTGTGTCAAGCACCACTTTGAGAACATGTAGAGAGAAGAGGACAGCTAGCTAAGATTTTCCACTTGAGGTCTTGCTCTTTCTCATGGAAAGGCTGATTTTCCTGTATTCTAGAAGTAAAATAAACCCAAAATAGTTTAGCTGCCTTTCATGAAGGTACAGGTGAGTTTACTCTGGACCTAAATACCCAGGCATATCATCCTTTGAATTTCTGTTTATTCAAGTGGTTATTGAGGTCCTAGAAATCCAAATAGGGAGTCTCCCTCCCTCCTCCAGAATGGGCTTGCTCGCTGGCTTCTTTTAGGAGACATGGAGACACCTGCACGGTGGTACGTTCACCTCCTCACTCTGTAAGTTGTACAGCCCCACTATACACTTACAATGTCAGTCTCCAGTTTTTTTCTCGTTGAACTTTCCTAACTACATCAACTTCTTCTCTTTCTTTCTATCTTTAGTTATTAGTCCTTTAAGTTCCTCCCCTTTCTTAAAGTCTGCTTTTGGAAAATCTTGCTCAGCGGTCTCATGAATTACCTTACGCCCCAAGCTCAAAGATCTTAACATTTTTCTAGAATCCTCTCCCAGTTTTCTCTAACTTTCCAGGAATAAGTACCTTGCTCAAGCTTTCCAGAAAGAGTCACCAGGGGCACCTGCCAAACATAGAGCGTAACCAGTCTTCTCCTGAGGAAAAATGGATTCAAGTAGATGGGTGAGAGAAGTGATGAGACATGGGGTAACACGTGGGCATTTCAGAGCTCTGTGTGCAGTAAAATGAGTGGTTCAAATGGTATCAGCGTATCTTATTTTCTCTTTGTAAAGCCCATTGTTAAGAGACAGCAAGCAAGGTTACAGGATGTGCAATCATGTGTCAGTGTGTCGAGCGTGATTCTGGAGCCATAGTTACTAACTCAGAAGCCCCCAAGAGTTCGCTGTATTTCAACTCTTACCACTGAATGCTACAGAACGATACCTTAGTTCTCCCATAAGGAAAGCCATTTATTTCTGCAGAAGCTTGATAGTTACAAGCTTTCCCATTTCTTCTCTCTGCTAAGCAGCTTACTCACAGTTAAGGGGCATACTAAATAAAGCCGCCTCCTCAAAATGAGCTGGTATTTGCTTTTAAAATTGTACTAAGAAAAAGAAAAAGCAACGCGTTCTGGTGGAGAGCAGTAACTCAGCCAGCTCTTCATTAGCTAAGGAGGGATCTGGAGGAACAGCATGTATAAACCCACAGACGACTCCTGACTTCGTTTCATCCTGGACAGTAATTACAGCAAACACTGAGACCATCTCCAAGGTCCCCTCCAAATTCTAATAACCTAGTATTTGATGACTCCAAAGGGACTGCAGTCATCTTTCCAGTGAGCGCTCACAGCCAAGGGGCATGAAAAAGTAACTCTCAAATGGGGTCAAGTTTCTGGACTTACTAGGTTCTGAGGCTCTTTGGGAAACATCTTGCAAGGTGCCTCTTCTCAGCCTGCTGCCTCCTTGCCTCATGCCTCCCCCACTTTGCTCCTGGCTTTTCCCAAACAAGAAGCTTTCATCTCTTTCACTCCTGACCATACTTCAAGGCCCAGCTCAAATGCCACCCACTTCTTGAGCCCAAAAAGATCACCTTTGCTGAAAGGGACTTCCTTATCTCCCACACCCTTGGTGCCATTTGCAAACTCTAAGCGATAAAACAGTCAACAAATGATCTCATTAACCAGTCATTTCTTTTTGCAAATCTCATCTCCTTTCTTATTGGGCAGGGAGCACAATGTTTTATAATACCTCCTATAATAAAGCACCCACAGAGCGAAGGACATTGGGTAAAGACTCCTGGAAAGAATGCATCATCAAGCAACGAGGGAATGAATGTTCTAACAAGGAGCAGAAGCTGGCAGTGCACAGAACAGCAAAATTACCTAGATTTTGTAGTCACTGTCTACAGTAGTTTAAGGACCACAGAGTTCTTTAATTTTGTTATTGAAAACCAGGGGATTTCCGAGGACTTTTTAAAAAGTTCCTAACATTCCAAATGCTCTATGGGACCTGAATGCCTTTTTCCTCTGCTAACAGCATGGCTGATAAGCTATCTAAGTTCCCGGGGTGGACCTACTGCCCAACTCTGGGTCTAAGGGGGTCTGAGGTAACTTTAAGATACGAGCTGATACAGGAAACGCCAGCTGGTTACTTCTCCCATTCCATACAACATTCCTCTTGAAAATTTCCAGCAAGCAAAAACACTAAGTTATAAGGTGGTACCCATCCCAACAGTTACTTCACATGTGCCAAATTCCTACAGAGCTGGGGAAAAAATCTGAATGGCTGTCAAGTCCACCCTTTTTAAAGAACAATCTAGACTTTGGAGTCTCCAGTTGTAGCAGTTTAACACACTAAGTTTTAAAAGCGTCTCAGCCTAACATGCCAATAATCTGAATAGAGTTTAAAATCTTGGCTTCAATCACATTTTGGAATGTCACTTTCATTAATTAAAGAAAGCCACATTGAACATATTCTTTCTGTTGCTCCATGTGTCCTTAAATCAGTCCAAAACATTTGGAGCAAAATGTGTTTTACACAGCACTGAGCGAACTTGAGCACAACCAAAATACACTTTTTAGTGTGATGAATTTGAAAGAGAGAGTTTCTCCTCTTCAAAAGTGATTAATTTGCATGTAGTTTGTGGCCACAGTAATAGGTCCTCAGGCAGAAACTGAGGTGGCAGAAAAAGGGAAAGTTCAAGGTATGTGATGTATTAATAAAGAATTGGCTCTTGGCAAAGGAAGGCATCACCTTTACAAAATCTTAACCCAGGTATACAGGTCACAGAATGACGTACGTATTAAGAGCTGGAAGGCTCCCCCCACCCCCCAAAAAATCCAAATAAATGTAAAACGGGTCAACGTATGTTATATATAAGGCATTGTTCACTTGACTTAAAAAAACTGAACATCGAGGCCATGCAAGCCACTTGGTTAAATAAGTGTAACTTGCAATGATTTTATTTTGCATAAAAATTCCCATGATAAGCGCTGTCAGAAGTAAAAACAACCCAAATCATTTGCGGCCTCGAATGGGGAAATTCAACGTAGGTCCAAGAGTGAGAAATAGGGAAGGCACGGCGTCCAGGCATCAAACAGGAACCTGAACAAGGCTCCAGTTCTCACCACACGTGGCAATGCAAGCCCCAGGGGAGGGAAAAGCCGAACGGGGCCGAGGAGGACCCGCTTGCCGGCCTGCCCCGCCGCCCGCCGCCCCGGCTCCCATTCATTCCGCGCCGGCCACGCCCGGTACCGCCGTGCACTCACCTGCTCGGGAACGCAACCTCGCCGGGCCCGAGGCCGCAGAGGCCGCTGCCAGGAGCCGGAGGGACGCTGACGGGGACGACGGGCTGCGCGGCCCGGGGTCGGGCCGGCGGCGCAGGCCGAACGCGTCCCTCTGCAGCAGGACGGAGCAGAGCCGCCGCGGGCTCTGATACATGCCGGGCGCCGCCGCGGCCCCTCGCGCGCCCGAGGAGCGGAGCCCCACCGAGGCCGCGGCGGGCGAGGGGTGCAGAATCCCAGGCCCCCTCTCACCCAGCTCAGGCCCTGCGGAAAGCTCTGGGCAGGCGACCCCGGGCGAGAGGTGGGAGCAGCAGTCGCAGCACCCGCGGAGGCACTGACTGCTGCGAACTGGCGAGACTGGAGGAGAACCGGCGAAAGCAGCGCTGACAAAGCGGGCGCTACCAAGAGGGACCCGGAGGGGGAATCCGCGGACCCGGACTCCGACGCAGCCAGCCTGGGCTTCCAGGAACCGGGGTAAGTCCATTTTGAAAGGAAGGAGGAGATCCTTAGCTGGGTATGGAGTGGGGGCTGTAGGAGGCCTAAGGTAACAAGTATCCGTTGGGGCGGTTTTAAAGACATGGGCCGCCTCTTCCGCTGGCTGGAATGGAAGCGCCCACAGGCGGGGAGTCCCCAGACAGTTCAGGCGGGGGCCCTGGGGCACGTGTGTGTCCGGGTGGAAGCCCGCATCCGTGCGTGCGTGCGTCTGTGAATACAGCAGAGGGCGTCCGCCCCCGACCCCTTCGCCAGCTTATGTTGCGTTAAACGCAATTGAGCACGATAGAGCACCGACTGTGGGTGAGGGCAATGGTGACTGTGACAGCGTCCCTTCCCTCCAGGATGTTTTACTCTGGCGAACGGGGGCAGAAGGTGGCAAGAGAAGTCAGACCGAAAAGCTCTACGAGGTAGATTAAGATCAGTGCCACATAGCGTTTATAGCAGGCCTGGGGGTTCTGCAAGGTTTATGAGAACAGTTGGCTTTTGAGTTGGGCCCTGAGGCGGAGGTCTAGAATATCCACGTGTGGAACTTGGGATAGATGCTGGAGTAGTTTACGCTGTGGAAGGCAGAGATTATACTGGTTCATTTGGTAGCGAACTGTAAGCTGTTGGTGTTTTGTGAGATGGGCAAGGATAGGATTAGGACCCCGCTTTACCTGGAGGTCGTGTGTGGGTGCCACATGAAAAGGAAAGAGCAGACCAGCTGAGATGCAAGATAGTCTAGACCCGCTTTTCTGGAACAGGATGGATGGAAGAAACTTCTGAGATACATCCAGCAGGAAATGACTACACATGATTGGAGGTGGGGTGAGGGGGTGGGCACCCAAGCCTGGAAATGTCCCTGAATGACTTAGGAGCTAGAAATGTTTTCCTGTTGGTTTCCCCATGAATTTGCTGATTCTCCTCTCTTGTGGAGCTGGAAGCTTTTCATTACCAAGGATAGTTAGTTTTTAGACCTAGGTTATGTACTGAACACCCAGAAGGCATGGATGAGTCAGCCGCCACAAGTTGATCAAAATTCCTGGGAGGCTAGCTCATTGGCAAGACATTAAACCTTAGTCTGTTTCCTGATCTATAAAACAGGTAGAGTCATTCCTTAGTCATTAGGTAAAGTAAAAGGTGCCCATAAAAAATATTTTGCAAATACAGGTGTACCTTGTTTTATTGCACTTCACAGATGTTGCCTTTTTTTTTTTTTTTTTTTTTTTTTTTCAAATTGAAGGCAAGACCTTCCACCAGCAAAAAGATTAGGATTTGCTTTATTGTAGTGGTCTGGAACTGAACCCGCAGTATCTCCACGGTATGCCTGTACGGCAAAAGGTTAAGTCAGAATCTAGATGATGGGTATATGAGCGTTTAGTTACAAACCTTTTCCTTTTCCATAGGTTTGGAAATAGTCATAATAAAGTGTTTGAGGAAAAGTGCTTTGAAAAATTAAAAGTACTTCTCAAATGCAAACTGTTATTATTGAAAGGATTCAAAGAGCCTGCTATACTGCAAGTGGGTCAGCCGTTTCATTTTTGGTAGATGTTAAACACTATACTTGAAACGATCGGAGAAATATAAATGGAAACTTATTCACTGTGAACATTTATTTAGTGAGCATATTTACGTCCATGAGGGCGTACAAAAATGAACTGAATAAAGTCTGTTCACAGTTTAATGGGTAAAGCATTGTGTGAGCACAGATATTTACAATATCTGACAATAAACACAGATTCGTGGTATGAACAAGGTACTGTGGAAACATGAGAGGAAATACCTACTTGTGTGAAGTCAGGCGAGGCTTTTCGAACACGGTGGCACAGCCCAAAGGGACGAGGGAGGGTATCCATGCAGAGAGGGCAGCAAGACGTGGTGGGACGTTCCCGGAACAGGAAGCACCGGGTTGAACAGGCTGGCGGGCAGGGTGCCCACGTGGAAGCTGCGGGAGAACGAACACAGGAAGGGTTTTCGGAGCCTGTGGACGTCGTCCTGAAGGTTCCGGGGCACCTTTGAAAGGCTAAGCCGATAGGTGGCCCTGCCAGGGTTGCGTTTTGGAAAGACCTCCCCCGGTCGGCAGAGCGGAAGGTGGGCTGACGGCCACGGCGGAATCGGCTGCTGTGGGGGCGGGGCAGGCGCGCCCCTTTGCGCAGAAACCACGCAGGTGCCGCCGCCGCGCGTCCCTTTCTCCCGCCACGCTGCCTCCGGGCAAATGAATCCGGGCCGAAGGTGGGGAAGAAGAAGGTGGGACGGAAGAAGGTGGGGAAGAAGAAGGTGGGTTTAAGAACGATGACAGAGACACCGCAGCTCGTCCGTAAGAGAGGCAGAGGTTCTGGTGAAAGAGGAAAGGAGTCTTTATGGAAAGGAAACGTAAGCTCTAAACACCCCAAGGGGAGCAGTCTTGTCACCCTCTGTGAGACCAGACCCGTCTCAGGCTGCACCCGGAGTTCCCGCTCCTAACAGTAAGATACCATCCATTTTGGGGAGCCCAGGATATGGCCGCAGCGGTGTGGGGTGTCTCTCCAGCCACGCAGCAACCCCTCGTAAGAACTAGGGAGCTTTTCTATGGGAAGGAAGCCTGCGATACGTGATTCGTGCTGTCATTAGGTCATAAGAAGTAACATCGGAGAACGGAATGGATATATGAACATAACTCATTTTCTTAGTCCTGTTGCAGCAGGTTGCATCTTGCCATTTCAGTGTTGGGATTGCCAATAATAATGATTTAAAAACAAACGTTTCCCTATTGCATTCACTCTTGAGACAAATATTTGAATGTCTCCTGTATGCCAGGCACTGTTCTAGATGCTTGAGAAATAGCAGTAAACCAAGATTCCTGCCCTTGTGCAACCAGTCTAGCAGGGGCATGTAGACGATGAGTACTAAATAACTGTTTCCATGATGAAGACGTAACACATTTCAGGTCTTACATCACACTTTATAGCACGCTCCATTTATCTTAACTGTTTTACAGAGATGTCCAATGACAAAACAAGAACAATTTAGTAATGAGTTTGATGTTCTGTATTCAAAGAGAAGCAATCCGTGAAGGGGGCAGTGGGGCACAGGGCCTCACAAGCCATGGGCCATTCATTCCTCTGGAGGTATTTTGGGTGACAGCGAGTCTAAAGAGGCAACACAGACCTGTGCACTCCCCATGAACCTGACCTGCAGTTGGTGCTGGGCACACACCTGGTTCTGAATGTGGTCCCAACCACGTGTTTGCCCACTGAAAACGATCGCCATTGTGTTTACTCATACATTTCTCTTCAGCTTCTTTCCCAGTTAAGGAAATAATCCTCTTTGTCCAGTTCTCTGCCAGGCTCTGTGTCATCACTTCTAAGCTGCACATTTGATTTTTTTTCCTTCATATTTTAACACCTTGGAAATTGAGACGGTCTCTTAAATTCAACGAAATCCAATGTTCGCATTCGCCAGGGGTATACATTATAACCAATCTTTTTCTAACCCTTTTCTGAGATCTGCTTTTCTTCACCTCATATAGGAGGTTTGTGATTTCCCCGCCAAGTCCTGAGGGGTGAGCTAGTTATAGGGCCTTCACAGAACCTGGGTCCCGGGTCCCAAAGGGCACAAGTTCTTGGACTTTAAGGATGTTCTTAGACATCTTTTCTTCCCAAAATACGAGTCGTCCAGTGGAACAAATGCAATGGCCCCAATCTTACTTTTTTGTTTGGCTTAAATCTCATCTGTTTTTTGGAGCCCAAGCTATTAGAAAGTCTAATATTTCAGCCCTCCCCCACTTTCCCACATCCCGTCACCTAGCAAAGCTGTGTGTGAGCCAAGGCGAACGAACCACCCTGATTTCTGTTGACGTTAGAAAGTTAGTCTCTGAGCTTGTCCATGTAAACAAGAACCAGTTTATCTCATTATAATTAAACTTGGGTATACTTTGATAAGGCTTCTGTTTCTGTACCTTAAAATAAAGCAGATGCATTTTTACGGGTACCTAAATATTTTACTCATTTGCATACCCATCCAGCAGGAATCTGGAACCAATCTGACAGTCCTCCAAACTGTATTCTTAAATTTTGCACTAGCTGGTGTAACGTCATAATGCTGCCAAAGCCATATTTAAAATTGAACCACAACCGGCAGGCAGATACCATAATACAATCCGAATCAGCCACACGAAGCGCCACAACGAAAAGTTCCACCTCTGAAAGCTCTATCTGCAGGAACCTTTGTCTGGGAACTTGGCATCATGGTAACTGCTGGGCTGTAAATGTGGTTATGAGTTAAGACTGTGTCCCTTTAGGGCCACATAGAACTATTTACATCAGAACTGAGATCGTTCCTTGCAAATCAGTAGATGTTTTTAAACCTGTGTGAACTGACTAGAAAATGAAGATATACTGCATGATTCCATTCATGTAACATTCTACACTGACAAACTTAACATAAAGGAGAACGGATCACCAGCTGCCAGGGGTTAAGGCGGAAGGGTGCGAGATGTGACTCTAAAAGGCCACCGCGAGGGACCCTTGTGGTGAGGGAGCTGTCCTGCATCTTGACTGCATCATTGTCCATGTCCTGGCTGGGATTTGTAGCATCGTTTTTTCAAGATGTTACCACTGGAGTAAAGGCCAAACAGCACGTGTCTGCATTATTTCTTATAACTGCATGCAAATTTACAATGATCTCAAAATAAAAAGTTCCATTAAATAAAAAAAAGAAAGGACAGAATCCGCCTGCTTGGTTCTCAGGCTCTCTTTCTTGGCATTTGCCTTGACCTGGTAGGGAGGCCTTGTCCTTGGGCTCTTCCTGTGGCCCTAGGAACTGTGCGAGGTCACGGGGAAGCATTTCTGATGACTCTTCTAAATGTGTCAGGGGACACCGCTCTTTGTCAGCATGTATGGGAAGTTGTGCAAACATTTCCTTAGCAGATTTCCATGACTTTATGTAGTTGAAGTTGGCAGTGGGGACCTTAGTAAATAACAACATGAATTCCCGTGGGAGAATCTGCAAGGAGACGATTAGAGCTCTCTGTTGTGTTCCCTAAAGCTTGGGAGGGAGGGAGTGGGGAGAAGTCAGCCAACAGCTCCAAGTGGATCTGCAGCGTGTCGCACTTTGACTGTGACTTCTTCATCCTGCCTCGTCCTGCCCCGACTGGAGGGTACATTTGAGTTGAGGTGGATGGTCCTGAGATACCCATCTTTCCATCTACTCTGGGGTTGTTCATTGTAGTCCTTGCCTTTTTGTTTTTTCTGAGTCTTTGAATTTTTAAAATGAAGGATGATGTATATTATGCACGCCTATTTTAATTAGCAAATGGAGAAACAAAACTCCTGTCCATTGACTGCCAATGTGTTGTGCTGAGCATTTTACATTTGTTAATTAATTCTCTCAGCAAGGTAGGCACTATTGTGCTCATTTTCTAGATGAGGAAATAAAAGCTCAGACCATTTATGTGACTTCTCCAAAGGTCAGACAGTGATTAAGTGTCAGAGGTAGCACAACAACACAGGTAGACACACCTGGCGCCAATGCCTTATCTATCATTTGTCTGTCTGTCTATCTGTCATCTATCTGTCTGTCTGTCTGCCTGTCTATCTATCTATCTACCTATCTATCTATCACCAGGTCTCTATCATCCATCCATCCATCTATCTGTCCGTCCATCCTAGACGTAAAAATCTATATAGTGGGGTGTGAAAAACGTATATACACATTTTAACAAATCTTATCTATGTATTACTTTTTGAAGTTGAATTGAATTACAGTAGCAATGTGCAGTATGATGTTTGCTCAAAAGATGACATTAATCAAATGAATGCTAGTGACAGGCAGGACAGTCAAAGAAAATGATGGAAGCTTCATTTGAGGAGCACAAGGCCATTCTGAAGTGGTATTTGAAATTCAAGAACATTATTTGAGTTTCCCCCATGTTCTCTTGACTTAACACCCCTTGACTTCTACCTTTGGGGGACCTTACAGGATGTGGTGTACCACAGGAAAGCAGCTACACTGGCGGTACTTTGGGAACAAATTGAAATGGCATGCGCAGTGGAACTTTTGGTCAACGTTGCTCAAGCAACTGTAATCAGAAGTCTGTTGATGCTGATGATGACTACTGTGAGCACCTCTTGTAATTGCAGAAGTCAAATGTGACTTGTATTCATCTTTTGTTATCAGTATATATTACAATTTTAATACAATTGTCTCCTTGCTTAAAATATGTATACATATTTTTGGCACCCTCTGTGTAGCAAACTTTCATTTTCACATGGATAGAATGTTAATTCTAAATTAAAATATTTAGTGCATTCTCTGGGGTGGCAAAATATGACTTTTAAAGCAAGTTTCTAGCTCACATAAATGTTAACAAACTGCTTTGCAGTCTGAAGTGGCCTCTCTGATGAGGAGCAGTGTCTGTGGCCAAGTGAAATGCTCTCTACTGATCTGCATACGCCATTCATACTGATGTCTGTGCATCATAACATTCTAGCACTGGGATAAACCCCAGTTGAACCTCTCTGGTTTACAGATAAGGAAAGGAGTCCTAGGGCAATGCACGGGCTCAGCACTGCACAGCTGAAAGGTCAGGATTAGCATGCAGAGGGATTGTCTCCAGCCCTGCATTCCTTCTGTCTAGCACATTGCTAGAGAAGGGATACTGGGTTCACTGTCCATGCTCAGAACCTTTTCTTCCGAATGGGACAGAGCCTAGCCTAGGGTTTGAGATCACACACTCGGAAATCACCTGCCCCACCTCCGGACACGTGACCTGAAACTAGCCATTATCTCCTCAAGGCCTATTTCCTCCTTCATGAACTGGAGTCAGGAGGGTACCAAGCTCCTGAGACTGTGGTGGGGATTAAACAAAACATCCTGAGGGCCTAGACCAGAACCTCGTGCAGAACACACACCTGCCGAAGCTCAGCTCCGATTTCAGCACGGGGTATGAGAGGGTGTCATGAGGAGCTGGTTTATGGCTAAGGCATTGGCGCAGGTGTGTCTGCCTGTGTTGTGCTGCTGCCTCTGACACTTACTGGCTGAATTTTGGAGACGTCACATGACCTGTCTGAGCTTTCATTTCCTCAACTCGAAAATGAGGGGAATCGTGCCTACCTCCCTGAGGGAATTACGTGGCAAAGTAAAGCGCTTAGCACAGCACGATGGCACTGGATAGACCCGAGTTCCTTTCCCCCTTTTGCTTACTGCAACCACTGTGTAGCTTTTGGTTTGAAATGCTGTCTTTGGCTGTTAGGGTGCCGGCACCATGAATATGGCCATAATTTAATCTGGAATAAAAGTAGTTCTCACACTCATTTGTTTAGCCTGGAGTTAGACAACTGTGCCTGAAAACGTTCAGGCATGTGATGCCCGGCTCATAATTCATGTTTTGTTGATTGCTTTAATACTTGAAGAGAACTAGTTGCAGCCTCCGGGGGAAGGCATCAGGCTGTGGATGAAGGATCAGGGCTTTGGGCTCCTAAAACTGTGGGCAGCAATACAGAGTGCTGTGAGCTAGCTGTGAGCTCTGGTTCCCCGATCCGAGTTTCTCATTCACGGGAGAGAGGACCCAGCCCTGGAAAGGCTGCTGTCAGATCAAGCTACACGTAACACAGGAAAGTCGTTATAGCCAATATTTACTGGGTCTTTCTCCTGTCGTGCATTGTTCTAATTAAGTCATTTAGTTGTCGCAAGCACCCTATGAGGTCGGTATAGTCACCACCACTTTGTGGATTAAAAACTCAGGCCCCAACAATTTATGTCACCTGCCCAAGCCTACACAGCTAGCGGAGGGGTGGGCTCTGGATTTAAGCCGCGGCATCATGGCTCCAAAGCCCAAGCCATTAGCTGCCAAACTTCGCTATTACCTGGGCCGTAGTCGGTCCTAAATCAGTGCTAGTTCCCCAGCCTTGCCTGAGATGGGCTTGTTGAACTGGAAGCAGGGAATCAGTGTCCCCCCACATCAGAAGACATGAGTCCTTGATGCAGTATCTATTTTTAGGATTTTTATGGAAACATTTTAAGCCCACGCCTGAGGGAGAAGGAATGCTTGTAAAGGTCCGAGCTGAGCAAGGAGCCGCAGAGAAAGGAAAGAACGTTTACGGAGCCCCTGTGCCGTGCCACCACGGGCTGGGCGCTGCACCCACCGGGGTTGGTTCATGTTCGTAAACACCCCCGGGCGTTAGAGACCGGCTCGGTGTGCGGGCGAGGACGCTGGCATCCACGAAGCCTGAGACACTTGCCCACGCACCCACAGATGCGGCAGGTGTCAGGGCCAAGTTCAAACTGCCCGCGTCCCCAGCGGATGGCTTCCACGCCCTGCCTGTGCCCGGTCACCTTCCTCAGGACGCTGCTGCGCACTGTGAGTATCGGCGTGTCCTTGGCTGTCGCTGTCGGTGCCCGTGCACGGGCTGCTCCCGGAAGTCCCTGCTCGGAAGTGTGTCTGGCTGCCGCATGCGGGGTGCAGGAGGGCGTCCTCCCTTCTGACCCCGGGCGGAGGCTCGGCTTGCTGTCCCTTCCCGTTCGGGCACAGACACTCAGCGACTTGCTCTCAATTTGCCAAGGCCCCAGGCTGGAGACTTGGTCTTGTCCCCTTACATGCACACGGACCTGGGGTCACAGGGGGACCCATTCCATAAGCCACGCAGGGGTCTGCTGATGTGAGCCGCCAGGGAGGCTCTAGCAAAGAATTCGTCCCGAGGTCAAAGGGCATCAGGGCACACGCGCTTGACCTAGGCCTCTGCTTCCAGACACAGGGCGGCGCTGTTTGTCTCATTTGCCAAGCCTGAAGGCCACCAGTCGTGAGCCCCGGTGGGCAGGGGCTGGGAGTGAGCGTGGAAGAACAGCTCAGTGAGGGCTTTGTGATCGGGCCCCACGTGTCAGGTGTGATGACACCACAGTGGGCCCGGCGCACGCGGAGCACTCAGCGGCGCGACCTGCGGGGGCCAGCACCCAGCAGGGCAGAGGCCCGAGATGTCTAAGGGGGACTCGGGTGTGCCCGAGGAGGCCCACAACCCTGAACTGAGTTCGAAGGACCCATAGCGACAAGGACAAGTGGGGTAGAGTCAAAGAAATAGTTTTAATGTTATGCACTGAGCTGTTTCTACTCCCAGGTTGGTATGAGAAAGAAAAGATGGGTTAGGTTGTGACTTCAGAAAGTGTCTTATCCCTAGAGACCTCACGTATGACGTCTTAACCTAATGCGGGAGACATCTCACCGGTGCTAATTAAACAGTCCCACCAACACGTAACTTCAAATCGTGATACGTTCCGTGGGGGAGAATTACGGGGAGCCCTGCTGGTGTACAATGGGGGCATTTAATCTAGGTGGGGGTGAGTGAATAATAATGAAAGGCTTCCCTGGAGAAGTGGTGTTTGCAGTGTGTGTGTGTGTGCACGTGTTTGTCAAACCTGAGAGGCGGCAGCATAACATGACATGTTTCTTCTCTGGCTTGCAACAGAGTTGCATTTATGAAAGCAGAAGTTGGTGCTCCAGGGCCTGTCTTGCATAGCTCGTCAGCTTTGTCCTGCCAGGCGTGTGGACTGGGGGCATCCATCCACCTGGACTCTACTTATGACTCAAGTCACCAACAATGTGGACGATTTGAGGCAGATTTTATAACCTCCATTTTGCAACATGGAGAGAAGGGCAGAGAAAGGAGCGGAGTCTCGCAGACGATCTCCGTGGTTCCTTCTGGTGCTTAAAGAAATATCTAATAGCAGCTTTTAAAGAGCCCTCTGATATTGCACTTTTCCAAAAAGAGCTTGTTCTTTTAACTTCAGAATTCCTCGGAAGTGGCCGGGCTTTCCCGTAGACTCTTGAAGTGGGCCTTGGGAGAAGAGAGTTTGTTTTGCTATTGTGGGAGGTGTCGTTATTTTATGTGCACATGTCGTTCGTTACTGAATGCCTGGGCCAGATGTTGAGCATTCAGATGACAGGATGTGTCATCACCCCACCAGGTACCCCCAGCCTGCGGTCAGCTTAGGGGACAAGTGTAGCATCGGGTAATTGCAGTATCAAGTACCAAATGCCTTGTGGAGATCTAGAGAAGCCATTTCAGAAGCATAGAGGAAGCCACACTGCGGGTTACACTTGGAGATAGAAAACAGCAGATGTGTAAAACCTGGTGGATGCTTAATAAACGGTTGAAAAAGGTGATGAATTATGTTGCTGCTATTCTAACTTCGAATGGTTATATGGCTGATTGTAAGACCCCCTTTACTGTTCTTTCATGTTGTAAAAGAAAAAAGAAGTAATAGTGGGTGCAATTGTTATGATTACGAAGAGCAACAGGTGCAGTGCACCTTCACCTGGGTAGTGTTTACCTGCACCATGTATATATTTTTCTAACTTATTAGGTGATTGTTTCTACCATTCATCATTCTTCCCGGAGACTAGAAATTCTGCCCCTGGCCCTTTTCGTTGTATTGTGTTAAATCTTAGAAATAAATGAGTTCATTGTAGAACACGAGAGACAGGCAGGAGACTAAAATCTGGGTAGAGAAATTCAATAAACGTTTCCTCCCGGACGATGGGAGCACCAGAGCGGGGACGATGAGTCGAAACGATGCAATCATGGCTGAGCTGGGGAGAGAGCCAGGTGGAAAGATCCAGCTTTTCCTGTTTTCTGTAATTTGCTCAGAACCCTTGCTATCGTAAAAAACAAAACAAAAAAAATGCTTAGAAGCCCTAAGTGGAAATCGTTGACTTCGAAGAAAAATGCTGCTTTTACGTTGTCCATTAAAACATTGATGCGCTCGTATGCGCCGGCACTTAGGAGAAAGAGGAATCTGCCCAATGAACGGAGAGCACATTTCTGAAGAACTGTTTTCCATAAATCTTGCCAAGTACTGCCGTGACATATTCCAGGCGTGACCTGGCCACCGTCTGGGCCGCGGTTATCGGGGAAGTAACCGAGAACAGCGATAGGATCTTGCACAGATCTGACCGGTAGCCCTGGGGTGGGACCGTTCTGTGCAGCAGGCACTCATGTGGGCCACCGGAGCTGCCAGGAGGGCTTTCATGAATGGGGCACCGGGGGGGTCCATCTCTAGGAGCTGCTAACGAGGCCTCCTGGAGACACGTATCCCGAGCCACGTCCATGATGCCATGTGCCCACTGCTGCTTGCGGAGCAGAATTAGATGGGCATGTGAGTGTGTGAGCAGTGACGCTGATTAAACCCCAGTGCCGTGCCCCTGTGGTCCTGTCCCCCCCCCCCCCCCCCCAAGCTGTCCCACTTGAGGGAAACAGTGGGAAATGAGTGATATCCACATTTCTGTAGTCCTCTGGGGCAGAGATACGTGATTTCATTAGTAATATTATCAGCAAATACGAGGGCTGTCCGGAAAGTATGCAGCCACGTGCTATGAAGCCAGAGGCGTTTATGGATGTTCCCCCAGGCAGCCGTCGTGTACGGAATGGCGGTGAGCTCACAGATTGTTTTCTTCCCTCTTGACGTGGCGGGTTTGGGCGGTTAGAGTGCCATGGAGGACACTGCCATGCACACGTAGGCAGGGGACGCGGACGTGTACCTGCAGGGCAGCCGTGGGTTGTGCCCGGCACAAGGACGCTAGCTGAAGGGGGCGAGGGGGGCCGAAGTGCAGCCCACGGCTCACCGTGCAGCCTGGGCGCCGTGCACGCCAGAACCCAGAGTCTGAATTCTTCGGGAACGTTGTGCTGACTTTCTAAACTCATCTGCACGTCGTGTCCTGGGTGCTGGTCGTTACTGAGCCCCGTTACTGACACAAGCCTCGCAAACCAGCAGTGAAGTTAGATACGCGGACGTTGTGATTGGTTTTTGCTGGAGAAAGGGTCACTCACGCTAGCACCCCATGCCGTGTTCTACTTCTCCCACTCCCTGTCAGGGTCCATCAATAAGTCCACCAACGGGATTATTTGTTCACAGTCTCAGGATTATAGTTAACTTTTGGTGAAAAACTTACAGGGGTTGAGCACCCGTTGGCCAATCAGGAAGCTTCAGCGCCGTGATCACTGACATTTGGCCGTCAAGCCGTGTGGCCGCACCTCCCCGAGCCCGGTGGCTGCAGTTTAACGCCAGTGGCCGCGACTCTGTGGAATGTGTGCTCAGCCCAGCGCCGGGCCCTTGGGGAGGCGGAGGCGTCGCCCCAGTCCTTCCCAGCGGAAGGCCCGCAGCGTGTCCCTTAGCTTCCGAGTCAGCTCCCTTGTCCGTGGAATGCCTCTTCCCTTGGAATGCCAGCTCCCTTGTCCGTGGAATGTCGGCACGGCAGCATGGTAGCGTGGCTCCTGGAGTAGCATCATGGGTTGGTTCTCGCATGTGACTCTTCCCTTTCCCCCTCTTAAAAAATCATCGAATTCTGTGTTGGTTTCCTGGGACTGCCGTAACAAAGTTTTAAACATTGGGTGGCTCAAAACAACAGAAATTTATCCTTACAACTCTAGGGGCCAGGAGTTCAAAATCAAGGTGTTGCAGGGTTGTGATCCTTCTGCAGCCTCTTAGGGGGTGCTCCTGTCTGGTCTCTTCTAGAATCTGGGATGCTCAGTGGCTGCTTGGCTTATAGCAGCATAACTCATCCCGTCCCTGTCTTCTCTCCTGCCTGTGCTTCACAGGATGTTCTCTCTGCGTGTGTCTGTGTCCAAATATCCCTCTTCTCGTAAAGACATCCGTCATATTGGATTAGCGCCCATCCTAATGGTCTCATCTTAACTTGACGACATCGGGAAAGACCACATTTCCAAATAAGGTCACATGCACAGGTCACAGGGGTTAGGGTGCCAACTTATCTTTTTGGAGGATACGACTCAACCCATAACAATTTCCCATCATCTGTTAGGAAAATAATAGTAATGGTTTGGTAACTTTAGAGTTTCTAGAAGGCTTTTGTTATCTCTGCCCAGGGAGACAAGACTTTATATTTTTTTGTAAAGGGGTTGATTCCCATTAAAAACACGCGGTAGGGAGCTCCCTGGTGGTGTAGTGGCTTAAGGCTTCGGCGCTGGCGCTGTCAGCACTGCGGCCTGGGTTCGATTCCCAGCCAGGGAGCTGCCCACATACAAACAAAACAAAACAAAAAACACATGGTGGTTTCATACAGGAGGTGAAGGTATCAATTTAGACTTGGTGCAAAATTCTCTTGTATTGCTAAAAATCACCAGACGAGACCTTCTTTTTTTTTCATTTAAGATTTTACAACAGTTACTTCTTCATGCTGCAACATAGTTTGCATAATTTTTACAACTGATAAGTGATCTAGTTAGTTGATGTACAAAATGTATTTCCTGGGTTGTTGAATATTTCCAAATCTCTAATCAACAATGTCTTGATTGAATAAAAAATCCAGTTGCTATCACGTCACTGTGCAATGCCACCAGACGAGTCTTCCCGAGTGAGTGCTGTGTTCTTGCTGACTGTGTATTGGAAACAAAAGAAGTTGAAGAGCCAGACAGACCAGGAGTCCCATCTCGGTCCCAGGTCTCTCCAGCGGCATGAATTTGGCATATTAAAAAACAACTGTGGGACGAGGTTTAAAATAAGCATGTATTTATATTCACATGGAAAACTGTATCTGGCAGAAAAGGATCTGGGAGGATCCATAGAAAAATTGTGGAGCAGGGAGAGCCCTGAGAAGGGGGCCTGGAAATGAATTAGGGGCTGAGGAGGACAGTCACATTTTCCTACATGGACGTTTGGATTAAAATTCTCTTCCATAAACAGCGTGCTTTTCCTAGTTTTTAGAGAACCAGATCAATCTATCAATTCAAAACTAAATCAACCGATTAAAGAAAAGCACCTATTTGAAAGCAGGTAATCATTTGAAAACTAAGGGAATCGGTCATTTCGAAAATACACCAATTTCTCTGTATTACTTACCAATTGGAAAAGATAATTATGAAGAAATGACAATTTGGAAGAGAAATCTGTTCTTACTATTGTCTCTGATTGTGTTTTCTTTGTAACTCACTAATAGTTCATTCAGATATCTGAGTTTCTTTAAACATCTTCATTTTTAGAAAAAGAAAACACTATTAAAAAATTAAAAAAAACCCAAATACATTCTTTTATTAGAACTTCTGAAGAAGTAGTTGGAATTTTTGCTTTTGTTGTTGCTGATGTTGTTTTTAATAGGTGTCATTTTTCAGCTGAAACTTGATTTTGCATGGCAAGCTAATATTATTCTTACTTTTTAAAATACAATATTGTCCTTGGTTTAAGAAGTCTGGAAAGTATATATTTAGTAAAAATTTCAAAATGATTGCAAGTCCCCTGGATATAATAGTAATGATTTCTCAACTTTTTTTTTTTTTCACAATTCTGTTCAACACATTCTGTTTTCTAGATGCATAAGCACATATCATGTGCTACCTTTAATGTCTGCTTTTTAAAAAGCAATGTATACTGGGTTTAAAAATAAAGATTTTTCCATTTTACCCTTTCCACCATGCTAACCAATAATTAAAATACTAGGAAGTTAGTGATGTACCTAGGAAATAAAATTACTTTTAAAAAAATGTGATTTCCTTATTTCATCTTCTTCAACATCGTATTAATGTTATCATTCATTTAATTTCCAATTGGCTTATAAAAAAGATCTTTATAAGAAATTATTCCTTTTGGATTTATACTTATTGAAAGGTTACCAAAAGTCTTCACAAATAATTGAGACTGAAAAATTATATTTGACTCGTAAATTATGTTTTCATACAAATTAGTAAGATATCTTTTCAATAAATATAGGACATTTCTTCATCAATTATTGACAGCTCGAAAAAGAGCAGCTATTTGAAAACTTGACAGAAAAAAAAAAACAACCCGATCTGATTCTAATGAGTAAAAACAAGAACTAAGTTCAGGTTGAGAGGTCACTGAGGATATTTTGAAACAGTTCATACGTCACTAGTAAGAACACAAAGGTGATTTAAATGACCTCGTGTACATATATGTTTGTACATTGCTTTGTGCAAGGCTTCTTGGGGCCATCAGTTCTCATGATTCTTTTAACACTGTCATCATTATCAACTTCATTTAAAAAGAATTTATTAGTCACCTAACTATACCTGATAGCATGCATGATGATATCCAGAGAATTCCATACCCATAAACACAAATCATGGCTACTGTTAATGCACTTGACATTGTGCCTTCTGTGAATTAGGTGGCATAAACGTGGCTTCTCCCTGAGTTTATAGAGTATAAAGATGAGACCTTGATGATTCCTGTTGCTACGGTGGATTGAGGACTGATGGCTTGTTAGGCATTTTGAAACCTTTGTAGCAGCAAGCACATGGGAGCTGCTTAATAAAAGCTTGCAGCGTTACAATTACAAGGTGACCTTGGACCGAATGCAAGTGGAAGTGTCGAGGCAACAGAAATCTCAGGGAAGTAAATTAAATGCTGGTGCCACATGCTACACTACCAACTTGAGTACTTACATTTTTTGGAGAGAAACAAAATAAAAACATATTCTGTGTAACTAACATCATTAGATTTCATTTTCAAATCTCTTAAATAATGTGGGATAACAATATCATTTCTTCTGGTATCAGAAATTTGAAACATTGAAAAACTGAGAAATACGGAGTTCCCTGGTGGTGTAGTGGCTAAGGCTTCAGAGCTGTCAGTGCTGCGGCCTGGGTTCGATTCCCAGCCAGGGAACTACCCACATATAAAAATAAATAAATAAATAAATAAATAAATAAATAAATAAATAAATAAATAAAAGAAAAAACAAAACAAAACAAAACAGAGAAATATAATTCCCAGGAAAATAATGAAATTTCAACATTAGGAAATCTAATAATGCCATCACATATTAACAAATTAAAGGAGAATAATCACATAACAATCTCATCAGATGCTGAAAGGATGTGATAGAATTTGATATGATTCTTGTTTTAAAAGAAATTTTTAATAAAATTCAATAAAGGCAGAAACCACTGCAAACATCATAATAATGAGTCATTAAGAGATTTCTGTTCAGGATGGGACAGGATAGGAATTCCACCATTTTCGTTCCATACCACTCTCAGAAGCATTTTCCAAATGAATTAAAGTCCAAATACAGGAAATTGTTTTTCATAAAAGTACTAGAAGAAAGGATAGAAGCTGCTTTATTATTATTATTATTTTTAAAAACCTCTGTCCCTCCCTCCTGTATTCCTTTCCTTCCTCTCTTTTCAATATTTTAGACCTTGGACAGGCTGGGAAGAGGAGGGTGGGGAAAATTGAAGTGATGCAATGAGAGCTCCAAGTACAAGGTCAGAGGCAGGTCTGCATATCCTTGGATTTCTAGGGCCCTTTGGTGCACTGTGGTAACCTCAGTCTCCCGAGAGAGCCAGGTCAAGAGGCGTCTCTAGGACTAGGGACCGGGAAAGGGCCTGGCACAGCAAGAACCTACCGGGGGTGCCCAGCTGGTCACATGCTGAGCTTCAGAGTGGGCCGACGCAGGGGAGCTGGCACGGGGCCAGGGCACAGGCGACAGAGCAAAAGCCCTGGAGTCCGGGAGTTGCAGAAACCTCACGCTTACGTAATTGCCCCGGAGCATTCCTTTCTGAGAATGTTTCAAAAGGGACACTTGGAGTGATTTCTCCCGAAGGTATTTCGGTGAATCGGAGAGTTCAGAACAAGAGCAGGGAGATATCTGTCTCTTCCGATTGAACAGGACACTTTGCTGATTATTAGCCAACGGGTTTATACAGCACGTGTGTGCGTCCAGGAGCGGAATGCCTTAAGGCAGGTAGTTCACTGCTTCCCACAGTCGAGTTACTTGTTACCTCTTAGGTTTCTCTGTAGGTCGCAGCCTCCCAATAACAGGGAGACAGGCATCAACTTGTGTTTCCTGGGACGCTTTGCTGTTTCGCCCTGGAACGTTAATCTTCCTAACCTGAGCTTTGTAACGCCCCTGTCTCAGTACGCCTGTTCCCCGGGCCCGTCGTTCCCCGTGTAGGATTTGGGAGTCAGCTTAGCAGAAACTATAATCCCCCAGGGCTGGCAGGGCTGTTCAAATATTTTTAGAGCAATATCGAGGGCTAAATCTTGCTCCTTCCATTGTCAAGTCCTCAGAACAGGTCCATCATTTGCTGTTGCTTTCCTGGACATGGATGGTTTTGGGTATCGATCACAGGTCAATTAGCAGGTTTTGGCCAAACCAGCATTTTTGTGTGTGATTTTGGTTACATTGGCGCCGGGGGGAGGAGGTGTTCTGGAATCTGAAGATACAAGGTGTTTACTTAAAACTCTTATCTCACCTGTGGCTGTACTTTGTTTTGTTTTGTTTCAAATGACACCGCCTTGACCTCCAGGGCTCCAGTATTGCTTTTCTTTCTCCCTTTCATTTTGATTGCCAGGTGTTCTTGATATTTCCACATTTTTAAAACGGAGGCCTGCCCCGTTTGCTCCGACCATGACCGGTTTTGGCTGTTACCATGCATTTCATCGGGCAGTCTGCTCCTGATATTTGGAGGAAATGACGGAAGTTGGACCTGGGGCCCCAGACGCCTCTCCCCATATTGTTAGACATGGCCTTCAAGGTCCTTCATAACTGGGATGAGGCTGAGAATTCTGGAGACAGGCGGGATAGGGAGAAGGATCGGAGGAAGGCTCAGTTCATGACTGCTGCCCTTGTCCATGCCCTGCCCACTCGGCCTTACCCAGGGACAGACCCCCATACGGGGAGACCCCAGAAGACGGGTCCCCATGTCTGCTTCATGTGTCACCAGGAAAGACATTGCAGCAGAGCCTGCCCCTCCTGGCCTGTGCCCCCTTTGTATATAAAGGAGGGGCATTGGAAGAGGGACTGTCCCCTCGCCCCTCACGGCAGGAGGCCTTACCCCTGCCACACGGGCCAAAAGGGCACCTCATCCAACCAGTTGCCACTGACAGTCATTGTTGACTGTGAGCCGGATGCCACTGAGCCTTTCTTCTGATGGGCCCTGGGGTTCATCCAGGCTTCCCCCTGCCACATCACGGAGGCTGAGCCCAGGTCACCCTTGATGGGGCAGGTAAGAATGTTATCTTTCTTATTGATAATGGGAGCGACTTACTCTGCCCTTGTCCAATACTCTGGCCTGATCCTTGCGTCTTCTATTGTCCTCACCAGAGTAGAAGGCAATCCTACCAGCTGTGGGCACACACAGCCCTCACCATGTGGCTTTGGAAATCTAGCTTCTTAGTCATGCCACATTGTCCCATCCCCTTATGGGGCCAGGACACTATGCGAAAGCTACAAGGTGGTCTCCCACTTCTCTATGGAAGGCCTTCTTTATCTACACCCCTCCTATTAGATCCAGAATTTAATGCTGTGGCCACCTATGCTCCTACCATCAGCCAGACTCTTTAAGGAACTGCATTCCTATGCTAATACCCACCTTCTTGCCCCAGATCATTCTCTATCCACCCAAGAACAGACAAAGGTCCACCCTGGAGACTGGGTCTTCCTAAAGGCACTCCTACATCAAACTCAACCTTTACAGCTGGGGTGGATAGGCCCCTTCCAGGTTCTCCTAACAGTGCCCACCAGGTGAAACTACTTGGGCACCCATCCTGGCCCCACCTGTGTGGGATAAAGCTTGCTCCTGCACCAGTACCAGCCAGCACACGAGCCCCTGAGGAAGCTCTGGACACCTACTGCTATGAACCAACGGAAGGACTCAAGCTCCACTTTCGGAAACAACCAGATAATAAGTCATGATTGACCTGCCTGCTGTAACATCCCCATTGCTCCGGCTTTTTGCTTTACTTTGGAGTGTTGTCATAACTCTGACCAGTGCATGTGGGCTTGTAGTCTACCTTCCAGCTGGAATTGTTCAGCACGTCATTAATTGCTTTACCCTTACTGTATCTAATAGGATGGCCCCCAGTCACCTCTTACCGCCTCTGACAGCCCACCGAAAACCACTTACCCCAGCAGAGAATGTTCTTGCTCTGCCCCAAAGAATTGTACAGGTTCTCAGAAAGACCCATTTCACCTTTACATGTAATTGCTGGATCTGTATTAACTCCCTCTTCCCCAGAGGACGGGCCTATCCTGTTACTGCCAGGGGCTGGGTCTCTAGAAGCTTGCTTAAGCATACACTTTGAATGGGACCCTCCTTAAGTGGCATGACTGCTTCGGCCAATGCTCTTCTAGCAACAGCGCAACGGGAATCCCCAACCTCCCTCAGGCTAGCAGGAGAGCCTGATGTGGCCCACTGTACACCCAAAGGGACTTAATAGGCCAACTTCCATTATGCATCAAAAGGATACCTTTGGGCCCAGCACATGTCCCAGTGGGGGAGACGCAGGGCTGCAATGCCATTGTCACCATCACCCTCCCCACCGAATATCAGTCCTATGAACACAGCTTCTTTCCTGAGAACCGCTCTCCCCGTTTCCCGAGGTCTGGCCATGTTATGGTTGATGACCCTGAATCTCCCAGGAGTCAGGTTTGCCACGGACGCCCGTACCTCCCTGCCCCAAGAATTTCTGGTACATACCATCAGACTTTTCAGGCAAATGCAAAGAACTGAAATACCATTATTCTGGCTCTCAGGGGATGATTTTTGATCCTAGCTGGCCCCCATCATTCTGGGAGCCAAATCCACATGACAACAGTAATAGCTTGTCTGGTCCCCTTGGGCGCCTCTTTATTGGCCTCACAATATCACGCTAGTGGGTCCACCAGCTCCTTTAGGTCATTTACCCCAGTAGTCATGTTTCATGTCACTGTACACACGTGTCTGCATTCCCCAGGGGCTTTCTTCATTTGCGGACATTCCGAATATAGATGCTTGCCCGCTCATTGGGCTGGAATCTGTACCATTGGATATTTAGCCCCCGAGGTCCAGTTAGCTTCTGGAGACCAACCCCTCAGCTCCCACTGTAGCCCTAGTTTTTGGCACTCCAAAATCTAAAGGAGCCATCCAGCTGGTTCCCCTCCTTATGGGACTAGAATAGCCGCTGGAGAGGGCATTACAGCCCCAAAAGCTTACCGTGAACTTCCCGAAGACATTGCCGCAGGCCTAGAACGCCTTGCCTCTGCACTGACTGACTTACAAGATCAAATAAATTCCCCAGCGCAGTAGCATTACAAAGCGCAGGGGCTTAGACAAGCGTACAGCAGCCCCAGGGGGAATCTGTGTAATGCTACCAGGAGAATGTTGCCTTTGGGGAAATAAAACGGGAGTAGTCCAGGAGAACACAGAAAAACGAAAGGGGCAGGCTTCCAAACTAAGAGAAAACACAACCCAGAAACGGGCGTCACGGGCAGATACCTGGTCTTGGGCCTCTTGGATTCTGCCTTTCCTTGGCCCCCTTGCCTCCCCTCCCTTGTTGCTGAGGTTTGGTCCCTGCGTTGGAAATCTGCTCATCCCGCCCAGGTCTGCACCCCAGGGTTTTCTGGGAGGTGTCGTTCCACCACCTCTGGCTGGCAACTTCATAGGCAGGGACAGCTCTGTGCCCCCACCCAGCTCGGCACAAGTTAGGGAAGACTGACCCTCATCCCATTTTCCAAAGGTGTTTTATTGCCGATCAGGGATGGGGGAATGTTCAGGTAGGGTTAACATAGCTGGAAATTACTGCCAGGAAGATTCTCGATTGAGCTGAAATCTGGCTCCATAGGATGCTTCTGACTCACCCAGACTCGGGGGATGGGTTGGTGGCAGGGGTGGGGGGTGGGGGGGGGGAGAGAGAGAGAGAGACAGACAGATAGACGTTTGGTTTCCTTTACCGTGAACAAGTAGGACACAAAAGGGCAGCTGAAATGTAGGCTGCTGCAACTTGCTCTGTGATCAGATCTGCTTTGTTGAGCTTGGCTTTGAAAACCACAAGTGAGGCTGAGTTAAGTTAGAGTAGGGACGCCGCTGGTCGGGTGGCATTTCGAGTTGTACTGCATGTGACGTAAGCCAGCTTCAAGGACACGAGCCTACACACACGCACACGGTAAGATTTATCAGAGAGCAGGCAAAGGAGTAGATGAGAAAAGGGAGTGGAGGTACCATATGATCCAGCAACTCCACTCCTAGGGAGACGCCCATGAGAAACGAATATTCACACGAACACTTGCACATGGGTGTTCCTAGTAGCATTATTTGTAATTGCCTCAAAGTGGAAACAACTCAAAGGCCCATCGCCGGCAGCACAGCTAGGCGCCATGTGGTCTGTCCGTGCGGTGGGGTATTCGGCAGCAGAAAGGAATCAAGTACATGCTACGCGTGGATGAGCCATGAAAACATTATGATAAGTGAAAACAGCCAGACACGCAGGTCACTGTTGTAATGATCCCATTTATGTGATATGTCCAGAATAGGCAAATCTATAGAGACACAAAATAGGTTAGTGGTTGCTTGGGGCCAGAGTGTTAGGAGAGAATGGGGAATCACAGATAATGGTGTCATCGCCAAGGTCTCCAGCAGGGCAGGTTTCGGCGGTGGGACACCCAGTTGGAAAAACACACATGGAGCCGACATGAGGGACCATAAACACACCAGCAAACAAGCCACTTTACTGCACACCTGGGACTATATATACATATTCAAACAAAAGTGGCATCTTTCCACTTCTGCCCAGTAGGAGTTGTTTGGGTTTTCATGTCACATAAGGCGGTACATGCGCAGTAACTGTCAGCCCCAGGAATCCCTCAACCCCAGACAGGGACTGATTGTACCAAGGTCAAGCCTGGGCCGGGCCTGGCTGTAACCCTTTACAGTGGGCCTGGCTGTCATTCTTTACAGCGGGCTTGGCTTTAACCCTCTGGGGACTGACACTCCACCCCTACAGGGCCGCCGCACAGGACTTTGTCCATAATGCATATCCTTGAGCCCACAGCCCACAGCAGCAATATAGGGGACAGCAAAAGACTACCAGACTGCTAGCAATAATTGCTAGGATCATTAGTACCCACGGCCAGGTGGATCCTAAGGAGCTCCACCAAGAGGTTAGTGGGTCTTCTGTGTAGGAGGCGATGGCTTGTACCTACGTGTTCATCTTAGGGAGGGCTGTCTGAATGTGCTCAGCATGATCTGGGATATATACATAACATTTCACATGTAAAATAGCACATGTGCCACCTTGGGAGGCTGTCAATAAATCTAAGGCCATCCGATTTTGCAGCACAACTTTACACATTTGGGCTGTTTCATCTAATAACAGGCTTAAGGCCTGTTTAGTAGCATTCAGGGCTTGAGCTGTGTGCACTGCTAAAGCTTCCACTTGTAATTCTACATCTAAGACAGCAGCTCCGGGCAGGGCCAGAGCAAAAGGGTAGAACCACCAAGTGGCTCTACGTTGGCGATGCCAGCGGTGATACACAGCATCCCAATTAGTAGGAAATCGAGGGAGGGTCGCCAGTACTCGACCAGCAATGTGAGGGCGACCCCATGTACATCGGCCAGTCCAATTTGCAGGTAAATAAGGCCATCCATAGTGTCCACACACCCAGAGGTATCCAACTGGAAGGATATCTGTGGGGTGAATGCCAGCATATCTGGCCCCATTCCACCAAGTGCGAGGGGTCAGCATGTGGGTAACATTTTGACACAAGTGCGGGGGCACCCACCCAGCAATGCGATTAGCAGCAGAGTGGTGTCCTATACACAACGGAACTTGTTCCCATAGTTCCACATGTCCCCCCACCACCCAACCCCACCCATTAGTCATTGCATAACCAAACAGAGGGGGTTGGTTATTATGGTCCCTGCGGAGCAAGTTGTCCACTGCCCGGCGCCGTTGGTCCCAGTCAGCGGTGCTGCTCCATGTACGTGACCACGTCCAGCTGTGTAGGGAAGCGGGTGGATCCACCACGGAAGCCCCTCAGCTGCCCCCACTGGTATTTCCGTGCAGACCCAGCGGTGGGGGACATTGTGCACCTGAGCAAACGTGTGTGCCCAGGACAGGATACTATTGTCTGCCGTTAGCCTGGGCGGTAGGACAAAGCAGATAGTGACACCATTAAAGGAAGATCTTTCCCCTCAGGTAAAACACAGGCAATGTGTCCATCTTGTGACAACAATGTGGCCAGTTAGGGTTTTGCCCCTGGCCTATGATACCAGACTAGTTCCCCAAGAGTTTGGGGCCAAGCCTGCTCTAATGGGGTGATGGAGTGCAAAGGAAGGGGCCAGAGGGCAAGGACAAATGTTCCCTCTAGTGTAGGTCCTCTGGTCCTCTCCAGCAGGGTCACCTGCACAGAGAGGGACCAGCGCCCCAACGATGATTTCAAGATCAATTCTTCCTTGAGTCCAGCACCCCAAGATTCTATTAGAGTCAGCCAAGATTCATGGGAGGCCCGGGTGATCCAAGACCGTGACCATGAAGCTTGTTTTCCTGGTGCCAATGCGTCAGGAGCAGGGAGGAGTAAAGACCCATTATATATTTATGGCACCAGGTGTGGGTCAGCAGGGTTAAGACATATTTTCAAACAACAGGGTGATCCTTAAACACCTTTGTCTAATGGGGACAAACCAGTGCGTCTGGGTTGTTCATTCAATGGCCTGACTGCAGTGGGCAGATTGGTTCTCCATTTGCATAGACCGGGGCCCAGGACCTTTAAATTTCCCTTTAATAAACCATTGTATCGTTCTATCATACCTGCGGCTTGGGGTGGTAAGGTACATGCAGCTGCCAATCAACACCATTCCGACGAGCCCAAGCCTGTACCTCGTATCCAGTGAAGTGAGTGCCCCGGTCACTGCTAATGACCACAGGAGTCCCATAGGCAGCGCTCAGCTGACCAAGTGCAGCAAGGGTATGTGCCTGGGTGGCCGCAGCCGTGGGCCAGGCAAATCCTAGCCCAGTTCCTGTACCCACTGCTGTGAAGGCATATTGACAGCCATGGTCTGTTGGCGAGGGCCCGATATGGTCCACCTGCCACTCCTGAAAGGGCTGCCCACCCCTCTGCACAACACCCGGTTCTCGCGGGGGGCGGTGCCTGTGGGGGTGCTCTTTTGCACAAATTTGGCACTCTTGCACAGCTGGCTGACATTGTGCCCGGGTTAGGGACATACCCCATCCACGAGCTACCTGTTCCATGGTTTGGGCTCCAACATGTCCCAGATTGCGGTGTAGCCAGGCTCTCCCGGGTGGGGCCGTAACTGGCTTGCCCTCACTTGAGCGAGAGCATCAGCAGCATCATTTCCAGGCGCCTTTAGAGGATTATGTCCTGGAACAGGGTAAATGCTGGCCCCTTCCTGGAGACCCCGTTTATACAAGTCCTGCCAAGGAGCCCTCCCCCACAAAGGACGGCACCCTATCGGCCAGTCTTGGGCTGCCCAGTGGGGGAGCCAGAGTGTTAAACCTTTGTACACCGCCCCACTGTCGTACAGACGTGTACGGGGCCTGATTCATTCATCAGCACGAGCCACCTAGCCCTCAGTTCAGCCCACTGACTGGATTGTCCAGTCCCTGTCTCGTACCAGAATCCATCTGTAGGGGGCCGTATTGCCACAGCCGCCCATGTAGGCGGTCACCCTCGGCAGGAGCCATCTGTATACCAGGCATCTGCCGGGATAGGGGCTTGCCCCTCTGAATAGGGACTAGCCATAGACAGTTCAGCTTCCATCGGTGGGGATGGCTCTTCTACCTGAAATTCTATAGGTCCTAGCAAGGCATGCAGTTGGTCTGATAAAGGGCTGGATGAGAAGCGGGCCCTCTGCTCCAAACAGGCCCCCCATTTGGTCAAGGTAGGGGTTAGGGCTATCCCTGTCGGTGGCGTCCATAACCAAGGCCACAGCCAGCCCTCTACTGGATCCCTTGATTGGATGGTGACAGGATTAAGACCTGTTATGGCCTCACAGGCCCAAAGGGCAGCATAAATAGCAGCTAGCTGTTTCTCTATAAGGGAATAGCGGGCTTCCGCCCCTTTCCACAATTGAGACCAGAAACCAATGGGCACTTTACGAGTCCCGTGTTTCTGCCACAAGCCCCATCCAGACCCATTGTCATCCACTGACACCGTTAAAAGGAACGGTAGGGTGGTGTCAACCACCTGTAGGGTTTGGGCTTGAGCCACTGCCTGCTTGGTGGCTCAAAATGACTGTTCTATCTCTGGGGTCCAATCCCAAGTAGCCCCTTGCCGTATCAGGTGATGCAAGGGGCGAGTTAAAGTGGCTAAATGAGGAATAAACACCCTCCAATAGCCCAACAAACCCACATAGGCCTGCAATTGCTTTACTGTTGTCGGCTGGGGATATGCCTGTATCTTATCTATGACTGCCTCTGGCATGACCTTAGTCCTACCCGACCAGACAACTCCCAAGAATCTGACAGACAGCCCAGGCCCCTGGACCTTGTCTTCGTTGACAGCCCACCCCCAAGTTTTCAGGGCTTCTCGTAGACTGGTGGCCGCAGTCTCGAGCTCTGCAAGAGAATCAGAGGTTAGCATTCTGTCATCAATGTAATGGAACAGATGGACCCCTGCTGGCTTCCGCCAGGTGGCCAAGTCCTGAGCCACCAGGCCGTGGCACAGGGTGGGACTGTGCAGATATCCCTGGGGAAGCACCAAGAAAGTCCATTGTCGTCCTTCCCACGTGAAGGCGAACTGCTCTTGACTCTCCGGCGCTATATCTATGGAGAAAAAGGCATTTGCCAAATCCACAACATAGTGACACTGTCCCAGTTCCTGTGTGAGTTTGTCCATAAGATCCACAACATTGGGCACAGCTGCATACAACGGGGGCGTCACTTTGTTCAGCTCCCGATAGTCCACAGTCATCCGCCTGGAGCCGTCAGGCTTTCTCACTGGCCATACGGGAGAGTTGTAAGGGCCGTGCGTTGGGCGGATTATCTGGGCTTCTTCAGGCTTGAGAATGGTACGGCCCATCTCTTCGTGCCCTCCTGGTAGCCGATATTGCTCTGTATCCACAACACGGGGAGCCTGGGGCAATACCAAGGGGGCATGATGGGGGTGCCCCCGAACAATAGTCTTTACCACTCGTGTATGCAGGCGAAATTTTCCCATTGTCAAGATCACTAATCCTTGCAGCACATCCACCCCTAGAATATATTCTGCGATAGGGGAGACATAGACTTTATAGTCTTGTGGGGGCAATCGCCCTATGCTCAGGGTCACAACTGCTGTTTGACCCGTATCATCCGGCCTCCATGTCCCTCCATGGTGGCCGCAGGACCGCTAAAGCGATCCAGGTTTCCATACAACAACGTGCTATCGGCTCCAGTGTCCACAAGGGCTAGTACCCGCTGCACATTATGGGGGGACCAGTAAATAGCAAGTTCAACATGTGGCCTCCGGTCCCCCGGGTCCCCCCTTGGCCGGGTACCTAGTCTGAGTAAAAATCAGTCAGTCTCAACTCCGGAGTTGGGAATGTAGCAGCCGGCAGGGGAGTGAACTGCTGCTCAGGTTTCAGCTGCTTCCACAGAGCTGGCAGCACCCCAGTAGGCTGATGCTCTATTTTCTCTGCAGCTACTCCCACAGCTAATAGACCAAACCACATCTGCTTTCGGCTCACTCTCACTGCGGGCTGAACACCACCCTTTTGAGCCCCTTTATTCTTCGGGCGTCCTTTGGGTGGGGGCCCCTTGGGGCCCTGTAGCGACCTCACCTGGCCGCCTTTTTCCTTTGGCTTCACTTCCACATCCCCCAATCGAGCTAGGGCGGCTGTTACTTCATGCACCGGCCGATCTACATGGGGAGCCAGAAGAGCCGCCATAGTCCCGAAAGTTCCTGGGGGTCCTGAGGCTAGGATGAGGTCCTTCATCCTAGTGGCAAAAACCCTCCTCATCAGGACTATTGTAGTGTACCTGAAACATCATCTGTCGCACGTCCATCTCCCGTATGATTTGCACCAGGTCCGAGTACGTGGACCAGTTGCTCACAGTCTCAGGCAATTCACCGGCATCTGCCCAAACCGTTCAGGCCGCTGCCATTATCCAATTGATCAGGGAGTGATTCCCTGCACCATGGTTGGTATGGGCAATGTTTTGTAGCCTTTGCCTCAAGGAGGGGAGTACCGTCATGGAGGCCAGTTGGGACATCTCATCAGGGGACAACTCTGTTCCTTCCGCCCCCTCGTCCCATAATCTCAGTAGCCAGCCCGGTACCGTTTCCCCAGCCCTTTGCTGAACCTGCTTCGTCAGTTCCCGTAATTCAGTGGGCGAGTACGCAGTCATTGTCGTATGCTGCCTGGCCTGGGGGGGCCCACTGCGGCTGACACCCCGGCCCCATTTGCTACTCCAGCTCGACCTTCCATTGCACCAAAGGGCGAGCCTGCAATATAGGTATCGGGCTACCTGCCCTGGAGAACCGTACAGACCCCTCCGAGCCCTGCAGCATATGCTCAGCAGCCGCCAGGCGCTCCCCCAGCGTTTCCTCCCAGCGCTGCAGCTGGCGCACCTGTGAGCTTGCTCCTGTACCTCCTGGCTGGTGTGGCGCAGCACCGCCAGAAACATCCAGGCTACCCGGCTGGCCGCCTTCCGGGGTGCCGGGGAACATTCGGCTCCATAGATTCCAGGGCCTTCTTGTTATCCCCAGGTGTTGGCCTACTCTCATCCCCGTCTTCTGGGGCTGTCCATGTGGCCAGGTATGTGGCCACTGGGTGCCATAGGGAGGTGGGAGGCCACACCTGGGGACCCTCAGAGGTACTGGGGGTAGTACTCACCTCATCCTGCCGTCTACGCCAATGTCATTGCCAAGGTCTCCAGGCAGGGCAATGGTGGTACACCCAGTTGGAAATACATACATGGAGCCGACATGGGGGACCATAAACAAGCCAGACAGCAAGCCACTTTACTATACACCTGGGACTATATATACGTATTCACACAAAAGTAGCATCTTGCCACTTCTGCCCAGTAGGAGTTGTTTGGGTTTTCATGTCACATAAGGCGGTACATGCGCAGTAACTGTCAGCCCCAGGAATCCCTCAACCCCAGACATGGACTGATTGTACCAAGGTCAAGCCTGGGCAGCGGGCCTGGCTGTAACCCTTTACAGTGGGTCTGGCTGTCATTCTTTACAGCGGGCTTGGCTTTAACCCTCTGGGGACTGACAAATGGGTGCGAGGTATTTTTATGAAAATGTTCTGAAATTAAATGGTGGTGATATGTGCACAACCATGGGAATATATTCCAAGTGAATTCATTCTGTACTTTGGTGGGTAAATTATATAGTATGTGAATTATATCTCAACAAAGCTGTTTTATTTTTAAAGAAAGAAACAGCACTTTACAAGGGAAGGGAGTGGCAACATTTGGACGTGTGTGGCAATCAGGTCGGGAAGGCGCGCCTCCAGCCCACGGCCGCCTGCCGCCCACACACTCCTCTCCCCCGCCGCCTGTCTTGCCTGGGAACCAGTAGTAGAACAATCCTTGGTTCCCCACTGCCTAAGGGATTCTTAGTCTCGACCCCACCTCTCCAACCTCGTGCCTCCGTGAATCCTCTGTTCCGAGTTGCCCGGCCTCCCCACCTTCTGTGAAACCCGCCCAGGCACGTGCTTCCAGCGTGGATGCCATCGTCCTTGCCTGCACTTTTTCTGTCCTTCAGAGATACACTAGTTCAAGTCCCACCACCTCCTCCGAGTGCCTAAATCACAGCGAGTGGTCCTTCCTCAGACTCTCATCTTCCTCCCCATCTGCCTCACTTTTTACAATATACAGGGCCCAAGGGGGGACCCAAAAAACCCCAAAATCTATTTATAAACAATCCAAGGCCCAGTTTAAGTGCTACCTTCTCTGGGTAATCTTGCTTCATTCATGTATGAGAAACGAATCCTTCCCTTGATGTACATACTTCTATTCCTGAACTTACAACACTGTATTAGAATTCGGGGGTCTGTCCCCTCCTCTGCAATGTGAACTGATGTAGGATATAGGCTTACTTTTATTCATTTTTTTTTCTTTCTTCTTTCCAAAGTGGACTTTTATACCCAGAACACTGAAGAGGCTAAGTAATAGTTGAAATAAAGTGAAATACTATCTCTTAATATAACATATGTGTTGATTGATCAAGGAATATCAGAATCTAGAAGCCCAGTAGGTGGTAGGTTACAGAAAAATACCAGAATAGGTAAGAGAGAGAGAAAGAACTGTGGGATGCCCAGGTGAGGAAATGCAGACTGTGTTATTTGTTAGGGGGTTATTTACCAGCTGGCCTTGAAAACAACTGTCCCCCTGTGAGTCCTCATTGGACCCAGGAGGAGAAAGTCACTGAATCCTCACACAGATGTCACTGACAAGGGACCAGCACTGCACACTCCACCGAACTGACTAATTCTAAAGCAAGAGCACGACTTTCCAACTGGCTACCCACATTTATCTTACAGGAAAAAAGGTACAAATGTCCCTTTTTGGGTAAGTAAATACATATGATGTAGTAAAATGTTCTGCAGCCTTCAAAAGGAAAGAGTCCTGTCATGTGCTACAGCGTGCATGAACCCTGAGGAGGGATGAGCACGTCACTAAAAAGGCAAATGCATGATTCCGCTTGTGTGAGGTACATAGAGTCGTCACATTCAGACAGGAAATAGAGTGGTGACTGCTGGGGGCTGGGGACACAGGAGGGACAGGGGAAGTTAGCGACAGTGACAGAGGTTCAGTTTTGCAAGATGAAAGTGTTCTGGACGTGGATGGTAGAGATGGTTGTGCAACAGTGTGAACGTACTTAATGCCCCGGAACTGTGCACTTACAGGTGGTTAAGAAGCTAAATGTTATGTGTTTTTTCTCCTGCAATGACAAATGAAAAAGGATTAGAAAAAAATGTAAGAGCATATGATCCTTTATTTAGGGGAGAATCCTGGTCTTGTGGAGTCCGAAGCTTGTAGAATTTAGGGCCTCCTTTTAGAGGAAAAAAAATTACAAATAGAAAACAAGCAAACATTTATGAGAATGGGAACCGGAAGGGGTTGTGTGAGTGAGGGTCCCGACACTTAGTCTTCCTGTTTCAAGGAGGAGCCGCTTCTGTCGGTCATACAAGCCGTAGCTAGCTTTTGTCCTGGCGCTTCTGTTGCCTGGCGCTGGGGCGCTGGGGCCGTGCTGGGCCGTGCTGGGCTGTGCTGGGGCCGCGCTGGGGCCGCGCTGGGCTGTGCTGGGGTTGTGCTGGGGCCGCGCTGGGGCCGCGCTGGGCCGCCCTGGGGCCACGCTGGGCTGCGCTGGGGTTGTGCTGGGGCCGTGCTGGGCTGCGCTGGGGCCCTGGGGCGGTTCTGGGCTGTGCTGGGCTGTGCTGAGGCCGTGCTGGGCTGCGCTGGGGCCGCGCTGGGCTGGGCTGCGCTGGGCCCGTGCTGGGGCTGCGCTGGGGCCCTGGGGCAGTGCTGGGCTGCGCTGGAGCCGTGCTGGGCTGCTCTGGGCTGCGCTGGGGCTGTGCTGGGCTGCGCTGGGGCTGTGCTGGGCTGCGCTGGACTGTGCTGGGTCCCTGGGGCTGCGCTGGGTCCCTGGGGCTGCGCTGGGCTGCGCTGGGGCCCTGGGGCCCTGGGGCCCTGCTGGACTGTGCTGGGGCCCTGGGGCTGCGCTGGGGCCCTGGGGCCGTGCTGGGCTGCTCTGGGCTGCGCTGGGGCTGTGCTGGGCTGCGCTGGGGCTGTGCTGGGCTGCGCTGGACTGTGCTGGGTCCCTGGGGCTGCGCTGGGTCCCTGGGGCTGCGCTGGGCTGCGCTGGGGCCCTGGGGCCCTGGGGCCCTGCTGGACTGCGCTGGGGCCCTGGGGCTGCGCTGGGGCCCTGGGGCCGTGCTGGGCTGCGTTGGGCTGCGCTGGGCTGTGCTGGGCTGTGACTGGGGACTGGCTGTCCTGCAGCCACAGGACGATGTGGGTTGTACCATCCACCGTCTTTCTTTCATGCTCATCAGTGGCTGTCTATGGATTAGAGTTAAGTCAGTACAATAATCAGCTTTCTCTTTATTTTTCTGAGAGTGGTAATTGAGCCTTCTGTCTGGTGTAGACACATTTCCTCTCTGTATCCCAACACATGAGACTTGAGTAAATATAGCTGGGCTGCTCTTGGTGTGTGAAGTTAATGAGACCTGTGCCTTGGAGGATTTTTCTAGCAAGTGTGCTCAATTGGTTCATTGAGTCTTTTGGCTCTAGGGTAGGGACAAACTTAAAAGCCAAGGAGAATGGTCTTTCACTTTTTTAATTGTTGTCTTTTCTGGAGGTAAAGCAGCAGGTGTGGGTGTGGGGTAATGGACAGTGGCCCCAACCCCCTTCCTGGGGAGCCAGGGACTTGTTTTGGGTTCCTTTGGGGCTGCTGTCTGTCCAGCATTCTCTCCGGAGCCCCCATGGTGAAGGTCAGCACATAGAGGCTGTGGGAGTCAGCCGTTTCTAAATCTGGTGGATTAACATTCGGGTGCAAAGAGCTCTCTGGAACATGACGAAGTGAAAACATGCAGAAGAGGCATTGCTCTGGGGGAGGTTCTGAGGAAAAAAAGCATTCCTTTTTCTTTACAAGCCTGAACTTAGGACTCCCTCTTCCTGTGACTCATGCCTAATTGTAAGAGCAGAGCAGAACTGGATGGCTGTTCTTAAAAAAAGATGTTCATGACCTATACTTATTTTTAGGTTCTGCTTAAACCCCAAGACGTAAATTATGAGAAATTGTTGTTTTGAAATAATAAGAAGGTCATGATGCCATTTTTATATTTAACACAGGAAACGTGGTGTGAAATAAAGTAGAGTGGGTCGGGGAAAGGCACTATTTCAAGAATCAGATTTCCTGAATTATCTTTCAGTCTCAGCTGCTGTGGGTTGTAGATGAATAAATCCCTCAACTAATGAATGGCAGAGAGAGAAGGCTGGACTCTTGAAAACAAAGTACTGTTTTATGTACTTACAGAAGCAATGCATATATACATCGGAGGAGCGTTGTATCTACAGAGAAGAATGAAAAAGAAAACAAAGAAAAATGTTCAGTAGTTCTACTACTCAGATATCATCTCTGTAAACCTTTCGGTTGTTTGTGTTTTCCTTTAATGTTTGATATAAATAATTTTTATATAAAAACATACACTTTGAAAATTTAGAGAAAATGTTAAATAGGGGACTCTTTGCAGTCAAGAGTTTAACATTCAGAGTTGTGAATATTTTTAGCAATCTGGGTGGTCCATGACATGTAGAAACACAAGTTTGTTGACAAAGCCAGTGGGTAGCAATGAGTCAACTGGTGGGTGAATCACACAGTGGCTCAAGTCCACATCTCAGTTTGGCTTTGCTGTTCTCTACAGGGGAAGAGCAGCTGATCAACAATTTGTGGTCATCACTGCTTAGTACCTTCTTCATAAGTTAGACCTATTGCCGACCAACTAAGAGCAGATATTCCTAATTTCCTTGGTAAATGTGTGACTTAGTTTTGGCCAATGAGATGTAAATAGATGTGTATACAACCACTGGGAAGTATTGTTTTCCCATTTCTCCTGGGGGGAATATGATTGCTATTGCTGGTGCTCAGCACCCACTTTGGACCTTGAGGGTAAGTGTCACAACTAAAAGAAGGCTGACTATGAGCAGGAAGGGTGCTGGGTCCTGACAATTTTGTGGAGCCACCATATCAGTATTGGGCTGCCCACCCCCAGATTTCTTTTATAGGAAAGAGAAATAAATACATTTCTATCTTGTTTAAGTCATATAAAGATTTTTTCTTTTGGTTTTTAACATTCAGTTACACTTGATCCTAATGGATACAGGCTTGTTTAGTGCTATCATTTATCTAATGTGGGGATTTGTTGACTCACCTGTGGGAAAGCTAGAATAAAGTGATCTCACTGTGGAGGACCGGTCCAGGAGGCATTCTGGTCTTGGCTTACTCATGGTCTATTCATGTCTGTTTCTGGCATGTGCTGTTTTCTGGGACTCAGGTCTTGCAGGCCCAGCAGCAAATGCAGATCTTAAAAGCTGGCCCTTGCTCTGTGTTTCTGCGGTGGGTTGGGCTTGGGGTGGAAAAAGAAGTCCTTCCAGCTTCAGGGGAAAGTCAGTACTGGCCCAGAGGAGTACAGTTAAGGACAACCAGAAGATGAAGGCATCTACAGGGTACTTTTTCTGCCTCGGGGAGCTGTTCTTAAAGTATGTCCAGGGGCACCTTGGATTTCCTGAGACCCTTTCACAGAGTCCGTGAGGTCAAAACTACAGCATCCAGCAGAAGTAACACCCTGTGAAAAAGTAGTTAAAATATTATTATGTTACACAATCACATGCTGATGATTTTATAATAAAAGATTTGGTGTCGAATAAGAAAGGGCATTATGTCTGCCGGACCCTGTACTTCCACAATAATACTAACATGTTACTTACCTTTTCCAAAACTGCTCCTCTAGGTTTTCCTTAAAGAGAGCTTGTCTTGACTGTACTGACAGCCACCATAGTTCAGAGCCAGCGCTGGGGATCGGCATCTCATCGATGGTGGGACGCTGTCTCCGGGAGGTGCTCTCCCCGCTTGAAGAGCTGCGTGGCAGATGGCGAGAAGGGACTTTGGGGGATGGCTCTCTGATACCTTGAGTATATGTGAATATATAGGATTATAAAGCTTTGAGACACAGACGATTTTGACATGGGACAAGCTTTCACTGAGCTTTCTCTCTCTTCCAAAGGGACCTCCTGGTTCTACTCTTCCAGGACTGAGGAGGTGGTGGTTACAGCAGATTTCTCTTAAGAGTGTTGGAGTCCTTTTTTGAGGGATATGCCTAGGATCCTGCACCCCTAATCATGGTGGCAGGAAGTTGCCACCAAGACTGATTGACACACTCATGTGAAACACCTTGGAGGAGTTTTTGAAAGACACAGGAAGAGAAACCCTGGGAAAAGCCTGGACTTCCTGTGACTCGAGCAGCGGATACTTAGAATGTTAAGACCTGGGGTACTTGTTCAAATGTGGCCTCATGTATACCCTTAGGCTGATGTAGCCTGCCGATTTCAGGTTTCATAGACTTGATTATATTGTTATTAAGTATTGTTTTTTTCTTGTTTTCCATAAGAAAAACCTTACTGTCTCCTCTTGCTGCCAACTTGCAATGCAAACTCTTGTACACGAGATCCAGGCTCCTCATGGGGAGACTCTCACCAACCCATCTCGTCTAATCTTTCCTCACCCCCTTCCACACTCTGGCTGAATCTGACTCCCCTCCAGATGTGACAGACATTTTCATGCCCCTGTGCCTGGGTTCTTACTGTTCCCTATGCCTGGAATGCCCTTCCTTTCCTGCATTAATCTCACTTACACTTCAAGTCTCAGAGCCATAATTCAGCCCTTGCTATATGCCCGTTCTAAGCACTTCCCACGGTTTCTCTCTTTTAATTTTCACAAGACATATGAGAAGTACAATCGTTATCCTCATTTCACCATTGAAAAAACAGGGCAGAAAGAGGTCACCTAGGAAGTGCATGTCAGAGCAAGGATCTGAACCCAGGCTGGTGACAGAGTTGAGCTCTTGACCAATGTGTTTCATGAAGTTTTCCCACCCTGGGCCCCACCCCTGTAGGAGAATGAATGTCCTGTGCTGTGCTTCCAGGAACCCAACCTAGGTCAAAGATAGTCGTTTTTCTATCTTTGTAGTCCCTCTCTAACATTTAGTAGATGTCAATAAATGTGTGATGGTTACTTTGATGTGTTAATGAGGCTAGGCTGTAGGACCTGCTATTTAATCAAACACTAATCTAGGTATTACTGTCAAGGTGTTTTGTAGATGTGATTAATATCTACAATCAGTTGACCTCAAGGAAAGGAAATTATCCTTGGTATCTGAGGGTGAAGTATCCAATCAAATGAAACATTTTAAGAGAGAAAATTGAATTCTCTGTGCAGACTGTAGAGCAGCGGTATCCAAACTTTTGGCTTGCCTGGGCCACATTGCAAAAAGAAGATTTGTCTGGGGCCACACTTCACTAACGATAACTGTTGAGCTAAAATATGGTCACAAAAAAATCTCATAACATTTTAAGAAAGTTTACAACTTTGTGTTGGGCCTCGTGCAAAGCCGTCCTGGGCTGCATGCGGCCCAGGGGCCGCGGGTTGGACAAGCTTGCTGCAGAGAGTCCCTAGCTTGCTGCCCGGCTCCATCCATTGGGTTCTGCCTTGCTTCCCACAATTGCACAGGCCACGTCCTTGCAATAAATCTCCCTCCCCTCTTGGTCTCTGGTGGAACCCTGGCTGATACAATTTGTTGCACTTAATGACAGGTCGGGTTTATAAGATGTTGATGTTCCTGTTGTTTCTTGAGTTCTTAGTCAAATCTTGACTTCCTCCAGGACACATACAAGGATTTTTCAGAATTCCCAAAGCTTTTAGTATGACCACATTTGAACAAGCCCCAAGTTTTCTCCTGGATCACACAATCGACACAAATCAGAGGGTTCTCTTGTATCATCACTGTTACCAGAAAGTGGGGTGCCCTTGTCGGCATAGTGTCCAGGTTCTTGGTATCTCAAGCAAAGAATTGAATGAGACACACACCAAAGTGTAGAGGTGAAACAAAGAGATAGTTTATTGAAGAGAAAGTACACTCCTAAGAGGGAGGAATGGGCTTGAGCAGGAAAATGGCTCAAGAGCCCCAAAGGACGAGGCTTTGGCACTTTTATTTACTTCCGTGTCTTCAGGGGAGACACCTCTGGGCGTAGGGTCTCTTGATTGACAAGTCTGATTGACAAGGGGCCTATTACATAATACCTTCTGACTGTGCATGTCCTTTCCCAGAGTTCAGTCTGTTATAATGATATTAATGAACTTCCGGGCTCATGTCTGTTATTACAACGATGGTATAATGAGGCCCAGGTGAGATGAAGGTCATTGTAACTCTCACTGCGCAGGTGTTAGGAACTGGCTCAAAGCAGTGGGCTTCCTGGGCCCTCTAACTTCCTTGTGTTTGCCTGGAACTTCCTCCCGTGGCTGCCTAGCCTGGGGCAGGGATCACTAGTGAAAGGGTGCTATCAAGGTGGTGACTACCCCAGCAGGGTGAGTCCCATGGGAGGGGTCCCAAGATCCCCCCTATGCTATCTGCCTTCCTCACATTCTCTTGAGAGACGTGATCCCCACAAATCTCCATGGGAAGCTGAGAGGCTGGAGGTCTCATTTTCTATATCTGCTTCCTGCTGAAGATGGTCGTTGTCCCCACCTATTGGGGACCCACGGAGCTCTCACCCCATCTGATCTAACAGGGGAAGGGTCTTGAGATCCGCCATGTTAACTTCTTTGGTTGAGTTGGGCTGGAAGCCTTGTTGGGGCGTTACTTGTATCTCGATGGTCCCTAGATGAGGAGAAATTAATCCAATTAATAGTTTAGAAAGCATTGACCCAAGAGATAGGTCTCAAAGCCCTTGTCGCTGTGATGTAAAGTCCCTTGAGCCTGAGGCCTGTTGACTTGTGGCCTAGCTGGTCATTCAGGTGTTGTCCCCTGTCCAGGTTCAGAAAGGCCTGGAAGGGGAGCTTGCCTGCAGTGATTGTAATCAGCAAGCTGGAGACATGAGTTACAGGTTTCGGAGGAATTATCCGTGGGGGCCGGTCTGTTGCTCAGGGTGAGGAGCCAGGGAAAATTGATCACGAAAGTGATTAAGGCTGTGGAGTAGGAAGACGGTGACCTGAGAGCTAAGGAACAAGGAAAAGGAGTCCATGGTGAGGTGGGTAGAGGGCTGCTTTGTTTGCCTCACAGCCTCATCATCACAAAAGTGTGTCACGTATGTAATTAGTAAAAAAAAAAATCAAGTTATTTTTCTAATTTTGGTGATTATGGTATTGGATGGGTTATAATTTCTTGAGGTTTCCTTTTTGATTTGAAATTGATATTTACCTAATCAAAAAATTTTTTTCTTATAGAAGACTCCAAACTGTAGGATCATCAGGCTCCCCCAAACCTGTTTTTTTCATGTTCACTAATGCTTTTTTCTGTGGCCTTTTTTCCTCTAAGAACTTGAGATTAGATTTTCAGGGTTCCGGAGAGTAGGGTGACATACAGAGAACCTTACATCAGGCTTAATTCAAAGTTGTATCTCAGTAAAATGACAAATGACTCTATGTCACGAATCATTGGAGGTGCTGAGTCCAACTGCTCTGCCAGAAGTTAAATTAGCAAATTCCGAGGCTGTTGGGTAGGGGCTCTGGCCTTGGGGAAAGTGGCCTCATCCCCTTTGAAAAGGTGGTCCCATGCTAGCTCTGGACTTTAGGATCTCCCAAGGACCCTCATTTTGTGATTGGATACTGGCTTTCAGAAGTCCTGTTCCACTGCCTTGAAGCAGAAGGGGCCTTCTGTCTTCTGAAGCTGGGAGATACAAGGCCAGGAGATCAGACCGGGCCCAGCCATCCCTCACGGAATGCAGAGACGACTCCCTGAGAGCGAGGAACTATTTCTAATGATACGATCCTAATGTCCTCAAGCAGCTGTGGCCTGGCTATTGATATGTAGTTCTTTAGGAAGGTTTGTGCCCCCTTAGCAGAACAGCTAAGGTCAAACATGGTAAAGTCCCCTCTGAAGAGATGCTTAAGCTCCCCCTGTGGAATAACCACTGCATTTCGCTGTGTACAAAGCACACTTTTTTGCCCAAATTTGTGAGAGATAAATAAGGATGCATTTTATACGTGGGTAGTACTGATTAAATTAGTATCTACATGTTTTTAATATTTTTATTTATGTTTATGAGTTAAAAATGTAACTCTAGAAATCAATAATGATACCCATATGCAAAATAATACCCTGGAATACGATAATCATTGTTCATTTATTTATTTATTTATTTGAGGGGTTCCCTGACCCTGAATCGAACCCAGGCCGTGGCATTGAGAGTGCCAAAGCCTAGCCACTACACCATCAGGGAACCCCCATTGTTTATTTCATATATAAAAATGTTATACATAAAATGTCTTATACCTTGTATTCTTGTGTTTTATAATTATTTGTTACATAACATTGCTTGTACCATAGTATGTTACAAAATAAATGCTAAAATTCCTTTATAATATAAAAAACAAGTACCTAAATATAAACAAATAAAAATTTGAATTAAAAGATGAAAAGATTTTTTTCCCCTGAAAGTTTGCCCCCCAAACGTGGGTATGCACTACACACAGGAGATGCATTTTACCTGGCAAAGTATAGTAATATCTTTTCCTTTAAACCTGGAGGTGGGGATGGGCACGTGGAAGCACGTTCCCTGCGTATGGCTCATTCTCAGTGACTGATGTTAACAGGGGAGACCTGGGCTCTGCGATGACCTTGGCAGCCATAAAGCTGGCCTTACCCCTTTTAAGTGTCACAGGTGACTGTGCACCAACCTTTCTGCTTTGCTTCATGCTCCCTTTGTGGGCTCTGTGGACCAGAGACAGCAGGCATGCCACCCTGATGCCTCACAGTGACACAGGCACCAGGGACCCTGTAGAAACTCCTCCACTGGCATGTGAGAGTCTGTCCATGAAGCCACCGACCAATGTCACCTTCTGTTTCCCCTCCATACATACCGTGCTTCTGAGTCTGCGCACTATTCCTCTTGCAGCTCAGCCACAGCAGAGAGGCATAGAACCGTTCATGATCCGTAATTTTGCTCATGGCGTTTTCCTGACTTGGAATGCTCTTTCTTTCTGTGTGCACATGTCAAAAATTTAATTCACCTCAAACAAATAATTTCTGTGTGTTTCTTCTATGGGATTGCCTCCTCTTTTGGGTTCCTGCATTAGCACGTTATTTACATTTCAAGGAAGGCCCTTGCCTTGCACCCCACATTCTGCATCATGGACATTGCACACATAGGTGTCTGCATATGTTGGTGAAATTGGCAGTGACTCCTTCCTCCTGCGTTAGGTTTGGACTGTCTATCTGCATAGCCTGGAAAAATCCCCATGATGACAAGCTGCACGAATTCAAGGGCAGCTGATCATCGCTGATCCCTTTCACTTTCACTTCAAAGTGAAAATTACTTTTCTGACCTCAGGGAAAAGCCATACTTCCTTTCTTAGGTGTTATGTCTACCTTGTCCCCATACAAATTGCTTTTAGGACCAACATGTTTCTTCAGACAAAACGTGCCTTAAAACATCCCAAATTTTCTAAATGTCTAAAGTCAAAACAATCTTGCTCATAATTTCAAATCTTCTTGAAACTTGCATGAAATCGGCCTTGCATGTCCATCTAGCCATTATTATTCATGTATTAACATGAAAGCATTTAAAAGTCATGGTGATAAACCTAGCTAGATTTTACCCACACTTTTGTATTTCAAATCCTTTTACTACCCACTAGATGTCACTCTCTACCCAGCGAATTTCAGAGCTAACTTTCGCGGTGAGTTAGGAGAGACAGCTATTTGGAAAGGGGTGTCTAAGTGGCTGCCAAACATATTTTCAATTCCTTTCCGATAGGACATTTCCCCCCACAGTTTGCAAGAGGAATTCCTTATTTCTTTAGTAAAAAGAAACCCTTCAAAGTTCATTAAAGGAAAGAGGAGGAATGTCAAGGGCAGTCTCTTCTCTTTCCAGCCCCTGGCCCTGGGTTGGGGCTGGTTTAGACAGATGCAGTGTTGGAATAGGCTTGTCTCTGAAACCATTTCCTGAGCGAAGGACCGAGCTGTCGTGGGGTGTTGGCATTTGAGTCTCTCCTATCAGCAGCCCCTCAGGGAGGACCCTTTGGGTGTGAGGGAAGCCTCACTGACTTAACTTCACCTTCTTGATTTAACTGCCACTTTCAATCATGACATGCATGTGTGAAACTTTTAATTGGATTGCAGAGGTGAAAGAAACCTGAAGAATTAAGAAAGTGTAAGGGAAGTTCTTCATTTTCTGCTTGTCGAAGCTGAAACAGTAAGCAGTGTTTCATGGATGATGACCACGCCCCCTTCCCTCCTGGCCCGGTGACCCGAGAGCTGTCGTCTCAGAACCAAGGAAGTTAGTGTGCTACTAGTCATACTTTGCTTAAATTCGTCATGATTTTATACCACAGATGCCCCCTAAATTACAAAACTTCTTTATAATTTCCAAACTTTAAAGGCAACTAGGGAGCATCTTGGTGGTTTGCTGGTGATACTGCGGTGGATGGGTTTGATAAAGCCTGGGCATACGAACTGACCAGGAGTTCCAGAACCAATTTTCCTTTTAAATGATTTAAACTCTTTAGATAGTAATTTAAAGCAATTCTCATCCCCAGTGTTCCAAAAATGACAGTATCCCCACAATGAGAAAAATTAAAGGGACGATTTAAAGTATCGGCCTGAGATTCAGCTGTGAATTGACAGCTCTCCCCTTCCTAAAAATCTGTGGGCCGACCAGTAACCAGAGCTCATTGACCGAAGGCTGGGGCATGTTGGAGTGATAGGATAGCCAGAACCTCTCAGAACCTTTGCACATACACGTGTGTGTGCACACATGCACACACAAAAATTATGAGGTCTTAACAAGAAAATCATGCTTATTAGAGTTTAGATTTTTGAGTGCTAGGAATTTATTAGAATGCTCAAATAGGTCTCGGTCTTTGGTGAGACTGGATCCCTTGTGGCTGTCTCGAAACCATTATTCCTAAACCATAATTTGACGTAATTCGGCTGATTTTAGAATGCTCCGTTTTCATGTGTACGTGTATGTGTGTGATGACATTTTGACACAATTCTTGGTGTTCTTGTTCCGGTCTCATTGACAGTGGGTTTGACTCACACCTAAAGGTTGTCCTTCCCGGGGTGCAACGTTCCGCATATGTAGAGAGTCCTCAAAGCAGGAGAAATAGATGAGAAAATGAACAATTTGTTCATCAACAAGTATTTAGAGAACACTCACTTTCTCTTAATAAAGAACTTTTTCTCATTATAAAAGTAGTACATGGACATCGCAGGAATTTGGAACGCAGATAGGCACATAAGAATATACACCCCATCCATAATTCTACCATCCAGAGAGTTCAGCATTCATATTTTGGTGATTTATTAAAATTTGGTTGATACATTTCCAGTTTTGGCATCTATCTATTTATTAATCTATCAATCATCTATCTATCATTTATCTAATCTGTATTTATACCCATACTGATCTATCATCTCTCTGTAGATTATGATCATGTTGTGCATACCATTTTATAAACTACTTCTCTCCCATTTTTTCTTGCAATTAAATATTCTTCTACAGCATGATTTTTAATGGTATAAAAAGTGTTTTGTTATTCAGTTTTCAAAACCAGTGGTTAGACAGTCTTGTAGCTATCATTTCATGGACACTGATGATTGGTTTTTTAGGATAAAAAGTGTAATCGGAAAATTTAAGGTCAAGGGCATATATATATTTTTAAGGCTCCTCCATGTGGCAAATTACCTTCTTATCTTTTAAAAGTCAACTTACATTTATTTCTAGCAGTTATCCACAAAAATTTCTGGGTCTCGGCACGATGGCCTTAGAAATCCTTACCTAGTGACTGTCAATGCTTTCCCCAAGTTGTCTTAGTAAAAAGCAAACAGGTTTCTTTAACCTCAGCCTTAAGATAACTGCCTTAGCACATTAGAAGGAATGTTTTATACTAGATTAAAGCAAGAACAAATAAACAATAAAAAGTAATAGTATTGCATCTCTGACTCTGGGTATTTATTACAACAGGAACTATTTAGTTTTAATTACTGGTGATAAATACTGCGTAGTCTCCTAATAAACCTCCTGCAGTGTATCTTGAAAAACACAATAAACTCTTTGTCAGGTGAGAATTCACTATAGTTCCTAACTCTAAATCTCTGTGGGAAAGAAGACTAAAACTGCCATTTTTCCTGGTGAGGATTATTGGAAAGATGAGCATCAGGATGAAATTGGGAAACATACCTGCATGTGAATGTAGCACTACTATTAGGTGAGCTTGATGCTTAAAAAAAAAAAATGTAACATTAAATGGAATGCTTAAGGGATAAACGAAAAGGTAACATGACATTTAGAAAAAAATACCATTTTTGAACCTGTTTGAAAACGTATTGCTGAATAGATTAGGGATGAACTTGCATTTGGTATATGTGCTGCTGAAGCGAGCACTGAACTTGCATTTGGGAGATTTTGATATACTGTTCTTCATAAAGTCGGTACAATTGGGACAAAAAAAATACAAGTCAGAAAATATTCAGGTTCTAGTTCATAATCTTTGTTTGTGCTGACTGTAGGGATACTATTGGGAACCAGGAAAAAATTCTTTTTATTCATTTCATGGAACTTTCTTACTCTTCTCTTTCTCCTAGCTCATAGTAAAAGAATTCAAAATGGAAATAATTTCTTGTTTTTTTTTCTGATTTACAAAAAAGGATACACACTCATTTTTTAAAAAAGATGCAACATAGAAAAGCATAAAGAAGGGAAAACACTCAGACCCACCACCCGTAGATAACTACGGTTAACATTTGGTGAGCGTTTTTCCGGAAGCCGACTCTTCCCTCAGCCGATAGAAAACCTTACACAAATGTGATTGTGCTGCCTACGCTGTTCAATCACCTGCTTTTCTTTTGAAAAATATGTGTTGTGACCATATTTTGAGGTCACTATGTGTAGATCTAGAGCATCATTTAAAATGGCTGCTTAACCTTCTGTTGTGGTGATGTGCAGTACATGATTTTCATGTATTATGTTAACATTTGAATTTTTAACAAATGACAAGAAAGAAATAAGTTTCTGAACTGCTTTTCTCTGAACGTTGCAGAAGTACATAAAACAAAAAGTGTGTCTCATGTATCCCCCCTTGTCTGCCATTAATTCCGCTTCCAGAGGTCATCCTAAAATATGGTCTCTAGAAAATTTTGTAAGAATATATAAACTCTTATATACAGTTGTTTTCCCAAGTGAAATAATTTTATGTTCCATAATTTGCTTAAAAAATTCTTTTTTAAACAAACAATACATTCTGTGTATCTTCCAGATCGGTACATATACAGTTATCTATTTTAAAAAAATACCTGCATATGTATTAATAGCACATGGGTTCGCCATAATTGATCAAGCCTATACCCTGTGAATGGATATGTCGGCTATTTTAATTTTTAGGTACTCTAAACAATGCCGTAGGGAACAATCTTGCCTGTTCATCTTTGTAAACACCCTATAACATCCTCTCCTTAGTCTCCCCAGTGTTATCGCTCCCTCAAGAGACATTCTTGGTTAATAGTTTGATCTGTGTCGTCACATTGTTCTCCAGTCGCGCTCCACTTTGGGCCTGTGCCAGCCATGGATAGTTGCATTTTTATCTTTTCTAACCTTCTGGGTAGAAACTTAGATATCATTGCTATTTTTATTTGGATTTCTTTTATTATTAGTGAATCTGAAGACATTTTATAATGCTAACTGTTGGTCATGTGAAGTTTTTTGGGATGTGCTTATTTGTGTCCTAATCCTGTTTTTTTATTAGGATGTTTATTTATTTATTTGTAAGAGCTTTTTTAAAAATCTTAAGGAAATTTGTTATTTTTCTGTCATACATGTTGTAAATATTTTTCAGCCAGTTTGACGACTGCCTTTACGTTTTTGGGTGCTCTTAAGAAAACATGCAAAATATTTAAAAGATACGATGTAAGTAGGAACTCAAATCAGCTTTTCCAGGCTATGCAAAAAATCTGATTTGATGGGATGCATTCTGTCAACACTCTCTCCCTTCTGCTTACTGAATAAAGAAATAGGAACGATAAAGAAGAAAATACACGGTGGTTGGCCCTATCTTTCCCTTTCCGCCTATGTCATCATTTCCAGTGTGGTGGCTGAAACACAGATGTCACAAGGGGAGGAAATGATCTGACACCGTCCCCAGTGGTTCTTGTTGCTTTCAACACTGCAGACTTCCTTCAAGCCAAGCTGGTTGGAAGGGCGAGTGTGGCCTTTTTGGGGGTGTGGGGGTGTGGTCAGCTTGCATGTGACACCGAGTCACCCTGCACCCCACCCTCCAACATGGGACCCCTAGAATTGTATGCATGGGGCATCTCACGTGGTATAATGGGTAGCAAGGCATGGTGTAACCTCATTCGCACCCATATATCTCCTCTGCTCATGCTCTGTTGTCCCACTGGACTCTACTTATAAACACGAGTTCAAAGATCAAACGATCAGGAATTTTAAGATGGTAACAATGGAGCATGACATCGAGTGTGAGGCCCTTTTGAGTCAGGGGCATCTTGTGTGACCACACAGGTTGTAGCCACGAAGCTGGCCCTTCGGGGACCCCATACTACTTCCTGCTGGTGGCTGGGCCTGGGCCATGGTTTAGGGGTCCATGCAGCTGGGGGGAAGAAAGGGACTCGGGCTCTGCCAGTTGGCAGTAAGAAGGACCCGAGACCCTGATGATGAACCCGTGACACAGTCTCTTATCTCCAGAGAACAGTGTTCCCTCTGCACCCCAACTCTTTCCCTCATACACTTGCCGCTCAACGCATCGTCCCTCGTTCCGGCCCAGTGGGAAGGGAGCGCGCGGGGTGTGGGCCGCACGGCCAGCGCTCCAGCGCACGTCCATCCAGCCCATTCGCTCTCTTACACAGAGATGCCCTGAGAAAAAGAAAAGTTCTTCCAGAAATCAGGCTCGCTCCCGACAGAGCAGCTGTCTGTGTCCTCTCCTACACACAACTGCGTTCCGGTGACTGCTGAGGGACCCTCCAGGCACGTTTGTAAAATGCTTGCAGTGTCCAGGGGAACGGCACCAGGCAAGCATAAGGCACGATTATCGCTTGCTGGAAAGCCTGTGTTTTGTTCCCAAACATTCTCCCCTGGTGACACATAGATCAGCGTGGCTTATTATCAGCAAGGCCGTGTGTGGCTTCTCATAGTCTCCTCGCTTGCCTGTAGAGGGTCCTAGTCTTACTAACTTCCCAAATCAGAATGAAACTATCCATCCAAGTGCTGAGAAGCAAACACGGACGTAAGGGCGATTTGAGCATTCTTTCCCGGGCCGGCAGGTGAGACCCTAAAACCCCATCCATCAGCTCTCCCAGACAACCGCACATCTGTTTGGTTGTGTTCAGCATATTGGCACAGAGACAAGTTCATATCCCACTCTGTCTCGAATCTCCCATCACCTCACCAAGTCTCCACCAGTCCATAAAAAGGGCTGAGGCAAACAACTCTGGAATGCAGGTGTGTTTATTGACGTACTTACCTTGTTATGTGCCCATCTATTCCCAAGGCCTTCCGGAAGAGCTTCATAAAAAGTAATAGTGACTGACATTCATCACACCCCGAGCTTCCTTTTCCATTTCCTGCTTCTTTAATAGATCCCTACAGGGGGCGGGGAAGAAAGCTCAGGCTATTGTCAGACAATTGTGTTCTTTCGCTCTCTCCAAGCTCATCAAACGTTCTGTTGCTGCTGCTCGAGTGAAACGTATTTTTCAAAAGACGACATGGGTGTCGTTTGTAGATGTAGTTACCAGCCTTTGGCCACCATTTTCCTTGACTTCCTATCATTCCCAATTCTCCCGAGACAGTGCCTTATGGATCCGGGAGGAGGGGAGGGGACATAATAACACCTTCTTGCACTTAATATCATTGCTCAGGAAATTTCCAGCACTTACTAGTGAAAGTGCCCTCCACTTTCCTGATAAAGATAATGAAAAGTGCTTGAGGTTATGACGATAGACCGCCGTTCTGAGCAAGGCGGGCAGATGCGTCATGGGAAGAAAGCTTCTCTGTATAAAGGGACATTTCCTGTCCTGTCCCGCGGGGGCCCTTGTTCAGTCTCCGCCATCCTCTCCCTCTCGACCTCCATTCTTCTCGTTTTGCTTTGAAAATGTTTTGAAAATGGAGCATTTGATCATTCAGCTTGCTTCCATGTGACAACACAGTGGTCTTTGAAATGCCTGGAAGGTGTCCGTGCCAACATCCCGTCCTCGGACACATGTAGTATCCAGATTTACTCATTCACTTCAATGTGCTCAGACACCTGATACAAATGGAAAGGAGAGTGGAGCTGGGGGCGGGGGAGCTGGGAGCCTGCCTCCCTCCCTTCCCTCCCCTCCCTCCTCCCCTTCCTGCCAACAGGGTGAGGTGCTCTCTCCATGGCTTCCGAGATACCCTGCACATGGCTCAACCATTGCGTTCTCTGCTTGCTCCCCCGCCATTACCAGGGCAGTTATGAATCATTGTTAAACAAAGTTTCATGCAAAGACTAAAAATAAATATTTCAATCGTAGTAATTTTCTAAAATTATAATAATTAATTCAGGGTTATAATAATTTCCAATTAGTGGTAAAGCTTATTTATATACTACATTTTTCGTTCTGTTAGCCGGGACATGTAGGAATGAATTTCAGTGGGACAGCCCCCCGTGGGAAGCAATTGGATCAAAAATCAGTGTGTGCGAACCTGCGTGCCCGCCTTGCTCATGCAGACATGTGGGAGCACACAGGGGTAATGGGAGGGAATCACTGTGCCCAGGGACTCAATACTGATGTATTGGCCACCTTAACTATGCATTCCGTTAGCCTCTGCTGCTGTCTATCTATTTATTTATTTTTATTGTTGGGTTTATTGGGGTGACATTGGTTAGCAAGAATTACATAGGTCCCAGGTGTACAGTTCTATAGCACATCATCCATGTGTTGTGTTATGTGTTCACCACCCACAGTCAGTTCTCTTTCCATCACCATATACTTGTTGTTGTTTTTAAAAAATGGTCTGGACTGTGCGTGATGAGGCCAGACGTGGTCCTGACTTTGTCGTTGGAGCAGCCTATGCTTCAGCCGTGCTGTTTTAGGGCTTGATGATCAAGACGTATTTCAGATCTTGAACAAATACTGAGTTCAGAATGATGCATGTGGGGCTCATTTGAAATTCCTTTTTCATTTCTCCCTGCAGTGGCAGTGGCATGTCTCGTCAGGTGCCCCGGTGTGTCCCTTAGGTTTCTCGTTGGGGAGGGTGCCGCCCACCTCTGGGTGCTCGGAAGGACACCTGGTTCTCTTGCCTCGCCCACATGGGCTCCCCATGGGACCCTGATTGGCTCCTGCTCCAAGAGCCTGTCTGTGATCAGCCCTCAGCTGTTACCTTTCTGTCAAAAAAGACCTGCTGAGCACCTGTCTCATGCCAGATTGGACTAGGAAGTGGGCACACAGCAGAGGAAAAGACTTGGCATTTGGGACTCTCGAAATTCTCACATTTTCATGGCTGATGAAGACTGAAGATTTATTTATCTTCAAGAAGACATCTTTTCCCCTCTAGCATGATTTCTTATGTACTTGCACAGGGGAAAAAACAGGAAAATTAAACTGGACAACTGCAAAAAACCTCACAAACATTTTGAGATTTGTTTACCATCCATACAATTATGGCCATATTGAAAATACAGAGATTTATAAATGTAGGTGTTTTACAAGTATCTGAATGAGATATAATACTTTGTGTGCCGAGGAAAATCATGGCTGTTTCTTCCTACTCTACATACCCTGCCTGAAGTGGATTTCATATATGCCACACAGCCATGCATGACACCAGCTCTTTCAGTGTTAATAACGAAGAGCCAGACGGACAGAGACTACATTTTATTATAATACAGATGCTAAATGTATGCATTCTCTTCCTAGAAGGCGACGGCTCTTTTTCATATTTGAGTAGTTACAGCCTAGCAAAGTACCTGGCACGTTGTAAGGATCCAGTAAGTGTTTGCTGCATAAATGAAGGCCAGAAGCTTAAAAACAGGACAGTCCTTTCCTTGACTGTGGTATTTGGGATGGAAAGAAGGGAACGGAAATAGAAAGCTAAGGTTACTACTGTCCACGTATTGCGTGCTTATTGCACCCCTCGTGGGGCTAAGTACGTATAAGACAGGTCTGAACTTCCATATTTAATTCCACAAAGGAGGAAGCAAGCACTCGGGGTTCATTTTACAATGGCAAGGTCGCTACTGGAACTATGTTCAGAAGGTCAGATTCACTTCGAGGTTAGTGCTCCTAACCGTTAAAATGCACCGTGTGTGATAGGCCAACTGTTCTGGTGCTTTGGTTTATGCAGACCCGCTGGTTGGGTCTGTCTGCCACGACCCTCTGGGAGTTGCCCCTTTCCCCTTTGAAGGACACCGAGCCTGCAGATATTAGCGTTTGAGAGAAGACACCAAGGTGTGAATCTTTCCTGAAAGTCATATTTAGTTTGAGGAAAGGAAAGGTATAATTTGATGACCTTTCTAATTTTACTGTTAGGGTTCTTTTTTCTTTTTTTAGCAACATGTGGTAGTAGGTTTCTTTGCATTCAAACATAAATCCCTAATGAGTTGTTTGCAAATGAACTATTACTTGATTTCAGGAGGACTGAGTAGAGAGAGGGAAGGGTGGGGTGGGGAGAGAGAGAGAGAGGGGGAGGGAAAGAGGTGTGAGAGCTTTCTTGTGTGTGTGTGTAGTATCAGTATCGATCACATGCTTTTAGAATAAAATCTCCCATTCAGTTTTGGGAGTTGCTGCTGCTTCTTGGCCTTTAGCCTTAATTCATTTATTTAGGGGTTATGGTAGCGGTGTCCAACCTTTTGGCTTCCCTGGGCCACATTGGAAGAAGAATTGTCTAGGGCCACACATAAAATACACTAACACTAACGATAGCTGATGAGCTAAAAAACAGTCCATGCATAATTTTCATAACGTTTTAAGAAAGTTTATGACTTTGTGTTGGGCCGCATTCAAAGGCGTCCTGGGCCACACATGGCCCACGGGCCTCAGGTTGGACAAGCTGGGGTGATAGTATGTCTTCCTGAAATTCTGATTGGTGGAAATACTTCCCCTTCAAAAGCGAGGTTCACTGTGGGTGCAGACTGATGCTTGCTTCCCTTCAAATCTGGAGTCGAAGAGTTTTCTTTCTGGGAGTAGGGCCCTCTGTCCGCTGGCTCAGTGCTTGCGACTTTGAATTAGCTCAAGGTGAAGAGCAGTAATTAGCGTACTTACTTTAAGCAGGTCTGGTTTATCACCTTCTCAATAAGGTGGGGGACATTTCCTCCCTTGCCGGTTTGGGTTTGAAGGACAAACTAGGATGGATGTCGTCGGCTCCTCGATGTAGGAAAGGGAGGCTAATCCAAGACATTAAAAGCATCCTTTTCCTCATTTCACTGGACTGCTTGCGACTGTCGCAGAGCCCGTGGGGCTGACGGCACGTTACACAAATCACTCCCTCTCTTAAGCAGCGACAAGGCAGCAGTAGGCATTTTTTCATTTGGAATCGTATCAACTCAGGATTGATAAAGTCGTCATAGAACCACAGTAGTTTGACCCTGACCTGACAAAAAGAGATCGCAAGTGTCTTGTGCGGAGAGGAGCGGGGGGGGGGGGGGGGGGGGGGGGGGGGGGGGTCGTCATTGGCTCAGAAAGCAGCTACAAGTCGGCTAAGGGCTGACACCCAGGCACTCCGTTGAGTGTGTTTAATAACTGAAAAGTAAATAACGAAAGGGCAGTCAATAAACAATTGTGGTTTAGTAAATTATTGATTTTAACCACACTTGCAGTATTTGCCCAGAGAAGGGAGCATGTCAGTTATGTTTTCTTCTAACTCACGGGCCTGGTCTGGTCTGAACCCGGCCGAATGCGGAGCTGTTCACACCCTGGACAGCAGAGGGCGCTGGTGTCACACCTGAGAATCCGCTGCGGAGCCCTCCCAGGGCCGCTCTCCGTATATGAAGGACAGAAACGGACCAGATAGGAAAATCTGAGTAGAGGTGGGGGCCAAAATAGAAAACGAGTGGATAGGCGCGGGAATGAAAAAAGATCTTTTTTTTTTTTTTACAGGCGGCTCAGATTCAGTCTGAGGAGGCATAAGGAAACACACAGAAAACAGTGGTATATTCCTTGGTTAAAATAACTCATTTATTTGAAAATTATGAAACGACAGATTTGGAACTGTCAGGGCAAGGGCAAGGAGATAGTTGAAAAGTGCAACACGATTTCTTTCCGTCTTGAAAAACTGAACTCTGATTTTTCGGGAAATACTGTCAGGAGTCAGGTCCTGGGTTTCACTGCGGGTGAACAATCAGAAATGCCACACAGCTAGCTGGCGAAGGGACCCAGGCCTTTTGAACAAAAGCCCAGCATGCTTTAAGTATGCCCTGCGTGGCGATCAGCCCCAGGATCAGTCAAACGCTGTTCATCTCCTGTTCTCTTGCTGCTGTGCCGCCGCCTTATTTTATATATGAAACATTGTAACGTGGTGCGAAACTCCTATTGCGGGTCGAGAAGGGCCAGTGTTCTCCCTGGGATATTTACTGTGTACCCGAGGTGCGGAGATGTGTTCTGTCCTCCGCAGCAATGCATATGCCGAAGCGAGGGGTATTTATTTATAATAACACGTGAGGCAGCCCGCGGGGAAGTGTCAATTTGTTTGTAATCAATCTCAGTGCGAGGCTGTTGTTGCCGCACAATCAAGCTTTGCTTTAAGTGACAAATTGACGTCGTCTTTTTACTCTGACTGTCATTCGTCTTCAGTGGGAACCCATCAGCTCTGTTACAAGGCCTTGGAGCTTTGTACCACACACAGACGTGCACCAATGCGAACCCTGTGAACGAGCTCAGGAGCACGGCCTCTACCTGCCATGTGCCTGCGCACAGGCTCCCGTTCCTCCCACCGCCCGTGTGATCGCTGAGATGCGGACCGAAGTGGGCAGGGCGGCCTGCTGTGGTCACATGCACACCGAGGCACGAAGGTGGGCCACTGTTGACTAACACGGGTGTTCCTAGATTGATTTCACCTAGGGGCTTGATGGGAAGTGGATGTTTCATTCCACGTGACTAAGTGAGTTAGAGCATTTAAAAGGAGACTTCTGTGTTTTGAGATGAAGTCTTCCCTCAGCTTGTGGCAGACGACTCAGCCCTGTGGAGGCCGCGGTAAAAAAATTACAGTGTAGGTCGCATGTATCCGAGAGATACATTCATTCCTAGTATGTGCTGAAATGCAAAACAAAACAACACAAACAACCTCCCCCACAATGACAAGCACTGCAAATATATTAAAATACATGATTTCTTTGATTTTTTTTTGTTACAAATGTTTTTCAAGGCCAACTATTGAGGATTCTGATTAATTCATGTTAAAGACATTTTCCCCCCAATATCCTGGTGTTGACACCCTTATGACTCTCTTCCCTGGAGCATGGGCAGGGCCAATGACTTGATTCTAACCAATAGAACATGGCAAAGGTGATGGGATGGATGAGAGTATGTGTCTGTGATTACATGATCCTGTCACATGGGATCGCGGCTTCCATCTTTCTGGAGTCTCTCTTTCTTTCTTGCTGGCTTTGAAGAAGTCACGTAGGGGAATCCCACATGGCAGGAAAATTCAGGTGGGCTATAGAAGCTGAGGGCAGACTCATGCCGATATCCAGCAAAAAACGAATGCCACAGTCCTACAACCACAAGGAGCTGCATTTTGTCAAACACCTGAGTGACTGTGAAAGCAGATCCTTCCCTAGTGAGTGTCAGAGGGGACCACAGCCCCAGTCAACACCTCGATTGTAGCCATGTGAGACCCCAAGCCTTCTGTTCTGTGGAGCTGTCTTCAGATTCCTGCCCTGTGGAAATTATGAGATAACAAATGTATGGTTTGTTTTTTTTTATTTTAAACTACTAAGTTTGTGGTAATATTGTAGGAATAGATAATACTTAGAACTTTATCCCCTTTTTTGTCTTTGTCCCATCATCTTGTAAGAGAGTGAGCTACTTATAAAGTGAGTGGAATGAATTTTCCGCCTTAATCAGTATCAGTATCAACTCAGATATTAGAAGCAAACTTGATGGGGCATCTGGAATAGAACTTGCTTTCTATTTAGAGTAAATTCAAAAATTAGGTACAAAGTGAAAATAAATTGCAATGAAACTAAAGTAGTTAATTGTGACTGTTTTTAGGTGTGGGTCTAGTTGTAAATTAGATCGTGATTATTTGGTCAGATCAAGGAAGAGGTTCCCACAGAGCTGATTAAAGTGGGGGGGGAATATGCAGAATGGGTGCACTCAGTCCACTTATGAGCATCTACTTCCTGTTAAGTGCCTTGAAGCTGAGAGTCTCGATTGATGCCCGAGGGAGATGCCATTGTCCATTACTTGCTGGAGAGAGACAGCAATGATGGGAACCCATAATAGTGGAGGAGAGAAGAGAGACATGGTAGGTTCCAATCAGTTATGACAGTATGAGAAAAAGAGGCCTTAACTGGCAGCTGGGTCCCTGACATGGAGCTCAGTGACTCTCTGAGCCCTGTCACACCACAAAGGCAAATTCTAGGAAGTGGGATAAGGCACTGCCCGGCCACTCCTGCCACTCTTCTCTCCTGGAATGTTCTTACAGCCGGCAGGGTCATCCAAGCCCAGATGTCCTGTCGGCCGCATCCGTCCCTGACGCCCTCGTGAAATTGTCCATATACATGCTTGATTTGAAACCACAGGAATTTCCTCACATTCTCTTACATAATAAAGATTTATTTCAGTTAGCGAAATGTGGAACTAATACAAGTCGATCGTGAAAGCGAAGTGGCATAATGTGGACTTTCAGAGATCAGGGGATAGCCTTAAATATCCTAAAAGAACTTGAGCTTTACTCATAACAAGAGAAGATTAAAGCTACATGGAGGTATCACATTTTTCATTTATCAGACTGGATGAACTCAAAGCTCTGACAATACCCTCTCTTGCAAGGCTGATGGGGAAACAGGTGCTCTGAGCTGGTGCCAGTGCCCATTGCTATTACGATCTCCTACGGAGGGCGACCTGCCAGTACCTCTCTACACCGCAAACGCGTCCATCTCTTCATCCAGCAAACCACTTTTGGGAATTTATCATACAGACATACTGGCACACGTATAAATGGTATATGTTCAACATGATTCACTGTAGCATTTTTCTTACTGCCAAAAAATTGGAAACAGTTCAATTGTCCATCAATGTATGGAGCTGGTTAAATCCATTGTGTTTTGTAAACACAGCAGAATGCTAAGCAATACTGTGCTGCGGTAGAAAGAAGAGGAGCGTCTCTGTGTATGGGCGTGGAAAGACTGACAAGTCTTTGGTTAAATGAAATAGGACAATGGGAGGGAAACCAGGGTGCAGAACAGGTCATGGAGCATGTTGCCTTCTGTGAAAAACAAGGAAGAAAAAAGTATCTAACCCTCTGTGCTTAGGTTTGCGTGAAGCAACCCTGAAAGCTACCTTAAAAATCTGGTAACCACTTTTCCGAGAGCTGATAGGAGACAGAGTGGGGGTGAAGATGTTTCTCTGTCCCTGAAGATGGTTTCGTTGTGAAACCCCTACATGGGGCACCTATTCAAAAAAATGGAAACAAAATTCTGAGCACTTCTAGTGCTTTTCCTTCTTGCTGTCTGGGGAGTGCAGACTCATGATTTATAGGGCACGCATACCGCCTCTTGCCTCAGGCGGAAGGGGACACCTTAATCTAACGGTAAAGAACATGCCTGGAATTTGGGGTCAGTCACACCCGGGCTCCGATTTTGGCTCGATTGTTTACTAGCTGCACGATCCAGGGCAAGCTACTTCTCTCTGTTCTTCACGTGGAAAATGAGGGTGCACCTCACTTCGTACGTGTGAGGAGTAACTGTGGTGCTGGTACGACGCTTAGCACAGCTCAGGGCAGGTGCGGAGGGCTCTGTCGGTGATGGCCAGCTTTCAGCTAAGAGCTCCTAGATGTCAGTGGCGTTTTGATTTGTGTTTCTGTTCTTTTTGTTATTTTTCTCCCAAGAAATCAGTGGGACAGTGCTTTGTGCAGACTCAAGGGTTGTTCATGAACATGGTATGATGTGGGTAGTGGCACACTTGCTCCTTGAGAGGTGGCAGAGAGGCGAGTACTCTTTTCAAACTCATAATTAAAAGGAGTAAGTCCTCACCTAGCGCTGGCACGCAAGGGCGGCACTGCTGCCTCTTTTCCCCGCTGAGGTGTCACCTATGTGGGTTTCTAGCCTCTTTTCCCCCCTGAGGTGTCACCTATGTGGGTTTCTAGCATCAGCCTGGAGCAACAGGACAGGGAGCTGTGAACTCAGGGGTTCTTGAGGACGCAGGGTGAGCTGGTCGGAGGCTCAGCAGGTGAGCCTCAGGTGCACATCACGTTCTACAGACGCTTCTTTTCACGCCGATGCTGGAGCCCTGGGAATCTCATCAGCTCAATGAAGGTCTGTGAGCGCAACAACAAAGACAGATGCGATCTGGTTTTTGATAGGTGACACCAATCCTGAGGACAGTTGTCCTTTGCTTCCTGGGCAGGTTTAAATCTGTGAATTTCCCCCAACTCCTTCCATCTTGGGTCCCTCCTTCTATCCCTTTTAATGTCAAGGTTTTACCTGCAGCCCAAACGGTGCTATTTTTTCAGCTCACCTAAACGAAAACCATTTAAGACCAGTAACCCTATGGTCCAGGTGCACCAGTGTCAGATGGGGTAGGATGTTAGGTTACACGGAGATGCGTTTGGCTGAACCCATACAAGAGAGAAGGACCATTGTAGCAGCCACAACGGAGAGCAGGGAGGGTGCAGGCAGCCAAGTTATTTGCCTTCACCCGTGTGTACGTGCCACGCAGGGCACAGGGGCTGTCAGCCGACCAGGGAGATGAACTTGTAGTAGGAACTGACCTTGTGACTTCCCACCCTTAACCTGTTGTTTATGACCTTTTGCAAACATGAGCCTTAACGGGACCTCTGATTTCCCCATTTGTCAGTTTGAGACTCTAATGACACCGAGAGGATGGCATTAAAAAAAAAGAAAGAAAGAAACTTGAAATTAGAGGAATTTACTCAACACTAAAAATACAGCGAGGGCCTTGACGTTGTCACACCCAGAGACTGCTGACCCTGCTCAGTGCTGGCGATAACGCTGCTTCCCTTTCTGAGACCACTGGGTCTGTCTGCCCAGCACATAGAAGCCGAAAGGGAAGCCGCTAGACCCGTTAAGTACTGGGTGATTGGTGCGCGGGGCTGGGACCAGGCCTCTCATTCCTCCTTCCTTCCTTAGTGGCAAATAGCAGCTGTGTGCCCAGCAAATAACGGACCCCGACAATTTATTGCACCCTCCGTGCCCGCCCCAGGGGTCTCCAGGGCAAAGGATGGAGGTGTCAGTTCCCCTGCAGCCACTAACACGCAGGCATGGGGCGGTGCTGCTCCGAGCCAGTGACCTGGACCTCAGAGACCCCTGTGCAGCCCTCTCCGTGGCCATGTGGGTGGCCCGGTGGCCCTGAGGTGGCAGAGGAGCAAAAGATTTTGGGGCAGCACCTCACTCCCGCCCTGCAGTCCGCCCGCGTGTTTTCGACAGCGTCCGAGTGCTCTGTGTGCTTTCCCGGTGTGCGCCCCGGCGCCCCGGGGAGAGAGGGGGACAGGCCCAGAGCTCTGGGCTGGGGCGATGGCCACGCTCGCCGGGCGCCGGGCTTGAAGGAGCCGTCAGTTTGCAGGCGTTTCTTGCAAAGCATCCTTCCTCACCTCCACTACTGACCCGCAAAGGGCAAAGCCTGCCACCAGACCCCCGGCTCAGGCCTGGGGTTGTTCGTGTCATTTCCTGCAATGTTTACCCGGTCGTGTCTGTGTACTCTGCCAGCTAGAACAAAACAGCGCTGCTATGGAAACTGCAAACACCAGGCAGTCCGGGCCCTGCACTTGGCAGCCCAGCCGGAGAGGGATAATGGCTTCTGTTGTTATCTCTTGGATGCGGATGCTCGGTCCGTTGTAGCCTCAGGCCCTAAGTTAGGGACACGCTGACACTGCACTGGCAGCGTGTAAACTTCCCTGGTCCCGTGATGCGGCCGGAGATAGCCCGGCCAACTCCTCATCCTGACCATGACCTGGGGCTTCCAGCTCCCCTGGCAACTGCTGGGGGCCCCTCACTCTCAGCTGAGCCCTCGGAACTCCCCAAATCGTCCGCTGACCTCTGCAAATCGCCAAGCCCACCCGGCGGGCAAGTCTTACATCCATCCCATTTTCTTTTCTTGTTTTCCCCAATATGACTAAATATATTCCCCGGCGGGGACATAGGGGACGCACGTGCCATACGACGGGGCTGGAGCCACACGAGGGAGCTCATCCCCGTGGGGACGGCCCTCGGCGCTCAGAACAGGTGGCTGGACCTTTTCCTTCACGAATGAACACGGATCACCGCCCTCCAAGCACACGTTTAATGCGGAACGGCAGAGATCACGGAGACCTCCCCGGTGGCCGCAGCATTTAGTAAGAGGTCCGTTTACTGTACCCGACGTTAGCCATAACGATGCTGGGAGCGTGGGGGTGGCGGCTGGCGGAGATTGAATAATTGGATGCGGAAGCCCTTGGCCCCCGGGCTGCCAGGTGAAGTCAAACCGGGCCTGGCCGGGAGCCGGCGTGGACGCCACGGCCGCGACTGCAGTGCGCACGGCCCGCGTGTTGGTGCTCGGAGAAGAGCGTTCTGCTCCGCAAGGCAGCCTCGCAGGGCCTCGGAGCGCACTGCGGCAGGAGGGGGTGACTCCGGCTCTGTTTCTGAGACCACCCGAGGCCGGCTCGCTTACACCCTTAAAGCAGTGATTTTAGTTTCTTTTTTTTTCTTTTTTGCCCCTGGCAACACCCATTTGCTCTCATCTCATACTGCTCTGATCTGGAGGAGGTAATCATGGCGAAAAATCTTCTGACCCATTTGCTTGCAAATGTTTTTCTTTGCTAAGAAATATTTGATATTCTTAAAGCTCTTGCCACATAAAGTAGGGTGATTTTCAAATTCTGTTTGATCCTCCTAGCTAGGCTTGTTCTCAGAAAAACTGTAGCACAGGCATGCAAAATAAGTAAGCAAGTAAATCACTAAAAAAAAAAAATAATAAATGAACGAATAAATGGAAAGTCCTGATTTCTGACTGTTATTTCCATCTTCTAGGTGGTTGTTCCCAGGGATAATTGGAGGAGAGGGGTGTCAGCGTGAGGTCATGGTCACTGATGGTCCTCCTCCCTCCTTCCCCGGAGAGAGCCGAGCAGGACAGGCCCTGGCGAAGGATGTCAGGGGGGTCTGGCAGACGGTAATTTTAAAGCTTGAGGCCAGCCTTGGCGTCGGTGAGGGAGCTGCGGGGGACGCAGCCCACTGCAGGGTGTGGGGTGTCAACCCTACTTGGGGGGAAGCCGCCTGGCTGGGAGCCCCCCTCCCTGCCGCTGTCTCACGTCAACAGAGGGCATGGCACCGCTTGTCGCTCGGCTGGGGAAGATCGACCTTCAAAACGCAAAGTAGCTTTCTCCTCCGCAGGTGTCACTTCTACACTGGCCTAAAGTCAGAAAAATCATGTCGAACCGTCTTGAGTCGGGGAGTCTGTGTACCTACGAGGGCTGCCTGAAAAAAAATCCAGCCATAAATGCCTCTATTTGTCATTATTAAGTGGCTGGGTACTTTCTGGACAGCCTTCGGATGTGACTCATCAGTAGGTTGGGGACACACTTGAATCTGGGGATGGGGGAGCATTGCTGATAAAGGCAGTGCTCTGCACACCAGGTGGGATGTCAGCCTCGCTGTGAGGAGGCAGCCTTGCCTACTACTGGGCATGACTTCAGTAAATCCTCTGGGCTTGGAAGAATGGGGTGCACACCGCATGGGCGACAGCATGGGCAGAGAGAGGAGGCAACTCAGTTCCGTTTGGTGTGCGAAGTGTTTGTTTTTAACTTGCTGTAGTTGCCAAATGAGAAAACTTTGGAGATTTTGAATAGAAACCCAGATTTCTCTCTTTAGTAATGGGGAGCTCTAGCAACACTGGCCCAGGGTCTGCGTGGTAACAGCTGGGGAGACGGGCACAGACCGCTTCCTTTACATAGAGCTGTGTGCCCAGCCCATTTCAAGCATTGTGACCGCTCCAGGCATTTGGGGCCCGACTGGCGATGAATCACTCAGATCTGATGGACTGAGAAGGAGGTAGGCTTGAGGGAGTGGTTTACTGCAGGACAGATGGACAGTCTTAGTCTGGGTGATGCACACAAGCCCCGAAGTGGCGTCACGCCGGAGGGGCTCACTCCTGCTCACAGCACACGCTCTGTCTCACGGAGGGTGGGCAGCCCCTCTGCCATGTAGTGATGCATCTGGAACACGTGGCCTTAAAAAGGTGCCACCGCAGAGCAGAGACGGAGTTTCTGAGCAGGCCCGGCAGTGGCAAACCTGACTGGCAATCAGATCCCATGATCCAGAGCCCAACCGAACGCCCTCATGTTAACTGCAAGGTAGCTGGTGTGCCCAGGAGGAGGAACACGAAACAGGACTGTGAACGCATCGCATTGTCTCTGCAGCAGAGGTGAAAGGAAAGGCGTGCTCTCGAGAGCTCCGGGGACAGGAGAGCAGCGTTAGGAAGTGGGATGTGCCCCTCACTGAGGAGGGGGACCCTACCTGGGTCCTTCTTCCCTTGAGGACGAGAAGCATCATCTTCACCCCAGAGTGCTGTGCTCTCTTCCAATGTGTAATTCCTTTTAATTCCCCCAACCTTTTAGGGAAATCCGATTCCCGCCTCTTCGTGGCCTTAGGTCGAGAGATGCAGAGAATAAAGAGACAGAACGATAAAAGGAGGAGCCACCACCCATGCCCTCTCTGCTGGCTGCCCACAGCGGCATCCATCTGAAGTCTGTGTCCAGGAGTCCCAGACAGTGACCTGCCACAAAGCGAGCGGTGACCTGCCCCGCAGCAGGGAGCCTTTTCCCCGTAGAGAGCTCGGGAAAGAGGTAGCTGGAGCCTCCTGTTGCTAACGCCTACCAGAGAAAGCTGACCTTTGTAAGGGGGGTGCTAACTGCCTGGGCTGTGCTTTACCCGGAGAACAGCTCAAAGCCCAGCTCTTCGCCGTCGCCCTCCGCACTGATCAGGACGCAGCACTACACATCCAGGCACCAGCCGGCCCAGCTTTCAGCCTCAGCTTATTAACCGTCACGACAACCTGAGGAGTTGGATGGAACTCTCCCCATTTCCCAGGCAAGGAAATGGAGGCTCAGAGATGCCATTTAACTCAAGGTCATAGAGCTGGTGCGTGGCAGAGCCAAGAGTCTAACCGCAGTCTGTTTGATGCGAAAGTCTGTTCTGTGCTTTGCTCACTAGCAATGGGTCAGCTTCACAACACTCACTTAGGGAGGACACGGGCCATTTGTATGCAGTTAACCACCTCGGGGAATCCTAAGTGAACGCACCTCTGTTTATGAGTTGGTTGAATCCCAGATTCTATTCTGGGGTTTTAGACAGGTTTGGGATCACTTTTGGGGTTGCAGTCAGAATAGAAAGTTCTGCTTTGTGAGATGTCTTGGAGCTGGAGGCCATAATACAATCCTGGGAACGCTCAGACAGGAACGGATGTCAAGGCTGTTCAGGAGCTCACATCATTCTGATAGCACAGATCGTGTCCTGGAGATTCTGACTTGAAGTGGAAGAAAGGAAGGAAGGAAGAAGAGAAGGAGAAATAAAGATACAATATGTAGTACACGCACACATCAGTGACCTAAACGACGTGGGTCAATTACTGTTTGAGCTTCTGTGCCGGTGTGTCTGGTTCTGAGCGCATGCCTGCATATACAGGCACACGGGCACTCACATGCACACACGGGCACACACATGCACACACGGGCACACACATGCACACACGGGCACACACATGCACACACGCGCACACACATGCACACACATGCACACACGGGCACACACATGCACACACGGGCGCACACATGCACACACGGGCACACATGGGTGCACACAGGCACACACAGGCGCACACATGCACACACGGGCACACACGGGCACACACGGGCGCACACATGCACACACGGGCACACACGTACTCGTATTTACAACGACGACTCTCAGCTGCATCTCTGTAGCAGGCTTCTGAGTGCCCTTCCTTGAATGTCAGTGCTGGGGACGTCGAGCGTCAGTACTCAGGTGTGAGTGGAGGCCAAGGTCAATAGCAGTTAGACCCAACCTTGGCTGAGAGGCACAGTGAGAGGCAAGGAGAGGGGCTCAGCTCAGAGGCCAGAAACAATGAGACGACACCCCAGGCTCATTTGTGCGTGGCACGTCATGGCCGTCCCCTTACAGGTGGAAAACGTGGGTCTTTCTCGTTTGGATTTATGGATTACATGGCTTAATGTGATGATGCCTTGGGAATTACTTGGGATGCCTTGGGATAATATTGGTGATTTTCTTTCCCTGAGAGCTGTTGTTCTATTAGGGTCTGCCTCATTAAAGAAAAACAACAATCCCCAAACTTTGCCTGGGCGGGAGTCCTAAAGCTGGATGCAGAGCTGGCAGTCTTCCTGTCTGACACGTAGGTGGGCACTGACGGAGGCACAGAGCTGATGCCCCTGCTTCCTCCTTCCTCCTTCCTCCTCCTTCCTCCTCCTTCCTTCCTCCTTCCTCCTTCCTCCCTCCTCTTTCCTCCTTCCTCCCTCCCTCCCTCCGTCCTTCCTTCTTCCCTCCTTCCTTCCTCCTTCTTTCCTTTCTTCCTCCCTCCCTTCCTTCCTTTTAGATCTTGTGTCTTCGCAACACCCCTGCTTCTAAATTCGGAATCTTAGGGAGAAATGCGGCTTCTTTGGCTTTATTTCAGAGCCGTGCCCGTCAGAACAACACACAGGCCTCGATGGTTTGTAAATGAATAAAAATCAGTGAATAGGTTAAACTGACACCAGAAGTTGAAGTTCAGTGAAAGTACCAGGTTTGTCATCGCTTCCTCCAAGTACGACATTGAGACGACCTCATTGCACGGGTTACTTTGGGGCTCTTGGTTTTGAAACGAAGACTTCAAGCCCTTCCACTGAGTCAGCCCGGCCGCCTTACCGCTTCTGGCTGCGGGGGAGGGAGTGCAGAGAACGTCCCCGACTGTTGGCGTCGGATCAATACCCATTTCTTCTTGGGACCCAAGTGTATCGTCGAATTTCTAGGTGTGGGGAGATCCCAGGCATTCCAATTAGCAACTCATTTTTTTTTCGTTCAGTGTAATAACACAAACACTGCAAACTTGAAGAAGAGAGGAAAAAGAAAAACCTTGAAACAAAATGCAAATGGCAGAAATCCTGTTGCCCTGAGGCGACTTACGTGTTTTTATTCAAACCAGAGTATAAGGTAACTCAGGACATCTGAAGTCTAAAATGAGGCTGTTTTTGAGACAGGGACAGGGAATCCAGGAAGGTGACAGGTGACAGGGAGGGAGGCCTGGAGTCAGGGGCTGGACTCACGAGTTCCCAGAACTCCTCCCAGTTGGACTGGAACCCTTCACAGAGGAATCTGAGGAGGGGCTGCTATTGGAAGACCAAGAAATAATTCTTATTTATAGACACCCAGTAAATACCAGTGGCTTCGGGAACCTCTAATCGTTGCATTTCCGCAAGAGGACCATTATTGTACTCGTGCTTTATAGAAGGGTAGCGATGGTGGCTCACAGAGGTTAAGACAATTGCTTGCTTCACTGTTAACACTAATGGAGCCCTTAATATACATCAGGTCAAACTGTGGGTATTTTACATGTGTAACTTTTTTAATCTTCATGATAGCCCCATGATGTAGGCCACTCTGATTCTCCCTATCTTACAGATGGGGAAATGGAGGCACCAGAGATGAAGGGGTTCATTCAAAATGATCTAATTAGTAAATGGGAGTGCTGGGGTACAAACCCAGGCTGTCTGACACCCCATTTCCTATGTTACCATGTGGCAGCTCAAAAAAAAAATCACAAACATCACAAAATCCAGAAAATGACATACTGTTTTTATTAATTTATTTTCTAGGATACCTTTTACTCCTACTTTTTTTCAGGCAGCAGGCTTTGATGGCCTCTTTACATGATGATGATTTTGTAATATCAATTTCTATAGCGAGAACAGAAAGATAATTCAGTCCTTACTTTAGCGTGATCTGTCTTACCTTGTATTTTATTACAGTTGTGAATACATAAATCACAGGATATCACACTCAGACAAACTCATTTAATAGCTATAGCATTTTGGCCTATGATAAAGGAGTTGTGATAAATTCTATTTTGTACAATTCTCATTAAAAAGAAAAAATATCTAGTTCATTTCTAATTGTATATCACGCTTTCTTGAGTATATTCCTGACAGGAAAGAACTGCTGTTTTGACTAGGCTTCAATGAGAATTGAATTCTCCAGTTACACTTTTACTTGTCTAAAGATTAAAATAATTTCCCACAAGTGGCTTGCTTGTGCCCTGCGATTCAAACCTTGTTTCTCTTCTGCTGCCCACGAACTTCCAGCGTTGGGTGCTATAGATAGGGTGACAGTCGTTCTGGTTGCTCTGGGTCAGCCTTGGCCTAAGTATTCATAGGGACTTTCCTTTCCTGCTGAAAAGTGTGCTGGTGGGGAGGAAGGAGTTAAGGCAGCTCACCTGTGATCCATTTCTCCTCTGGTTCCTGGGGAAATGCTTCCAGAACAGAAAGGAGGTGGCCTGGTTCTATCTCCCTGTGAACATTCTGAGAACTGGATGTCCTGGTGGACGAGTGTTATTCTACGGGGGAGTAAGCATGTGGAATGTCCTTAGTCAGGTATCCCTGGTTTAGGATTACTTACTGTGATCAACAAACCTAGATGCTATCGACTTATCCCTGGGGAAGATCATGTTAACTCTACAACTATCTGGGGATTTTTTATAACTTAAAGACTCCCTGCTGTGTGAGGTGTCCATAAGCCTCATCTAGAGACCCCAGAATGACCACTCTGTGCCAGAGGGCGTGTGTCTGATGTGGGAAGGGAGGACCTGGGCAGTCACGTGGGACGTCCCAGCTCTCACCCTGCGCTGCCTGTACTTCTTGATTGCTTATGTCCTTAAAATGATCAGGGCAGCTGGATTTGGATAACGTCTCTGATTGGTGTGAGTCTGACTTGACAACCTGACCTTTTAGGCAGCTCAGTTGGCTTGAACAGCAGGTTATCGGGCATATAATCTAGACACATTCCCACCATTGGGCGACCTCTGACTCTGTCTCTGCGCTGTGATGTTGAGCACGTTGGCACAGAGAGAGTTATTTCTGGAGTCCTACGAACGACTTCACTAGACGCAGAGGTGACGAACTTCCCAGGGGGTCCTGATGTTGCTATTCCAGGTTCCATGTTGTGAGAACCACTGGGTTCAGACCAGTGACTCTCTGGGTCCCAGTTCTGTGTTTGCATCTTGCTCTGACAACAGGAGTCCGGAAGTCCTTGAACCTGCGCTTCCCAAAGCTGCTCGTGTCGCTGCTGGGCCTTCCCTTTTAGGATGCTGGTGTTAGTCTGAAACACTGCATGGCTACATTTTCTGGTCCCAGCATTCCTCCATGTTTTTTTTAGCAACATTTAAGCCAGAGACATTTAATATCTGGGGGACCTGATCAGAACATGCACCCGAGCAAATTTCTGCTGCTTAGAGATGCTGATTCTACCACAAGGCTGTTCAGAATGCAGAGAACCCAAGAGATAGCACGCACCCACTCCAGCCCTGTTGTCCAGCATAGCATATTGGAGAGTATATAAGATTAGTTGATGCCAAGATCTAATGGTAAGTTGCCAACAGTGTGGAGATATCCCAAAGTTAGATAAAGGTCGGTTATTAAATCTCGTTGAAAGTTTAAGTCCGGATATATTAAAATCCAAAGGATGAAACATTAGAAATAAGTTTTTACGTTAAGGTCCCCAAACCATCCTCTCTAACCTCTCATCCTGCTGAGCCTCTGGAATCTCCACCCAACCCCAGCACACATGCCAAGTACAACCAAGTTCAAGTTGCAGCAGCCGGCACCACTTCTGCTGAGCCCTCCCTCATGGTTCAAGCCTTAGCAGAAGGTCAAGTGGCCTAAACCTATCTCTAGTGGCTCCTTTGCCTTTGCCAAAGATCTGGGTGTCTTTGTGTAAGGCCAGAGGCGGGGAGCATTTGCTGGACGCCACCGCATGTGGCCTTCCTTCCGTGGAAGCAGTCACTCACCTAAGGGCAAAGCCTCTGTAACCTGCAGGCGTGGGAAGACACTTCCCCATTATCACAGATATCCCAGTGGGGTTCCGAGGCCCAGAGATCTAAGGCTTCACCCCCAGAGTTCCGATTAAGGTTGGGGGCAGGCTGTGGGGATCAGTCGTTTCATAAGGACCTCAGGTGACACTAATGAAGGTTGGCTGCACGTGATTGTCAAGTCCTTGAATGCATTCCCAGTTTCTAGCACAGCATCTGGAACTTATTAGGAGCTCAATGACTATTTGTGTACTTAATAAATCACTTTGAATCTGAAAGGTGGGACCGGGTGGCAGAGGGTCTTAGGAAGGACTGCATACTGTTCTTCACTGCACTGATAGTTCCTTTCAGCTTTGTCAAGGGTAAGAGAGTCTTCTCCTTGAAATGTATTTGGTTGCGAAGTCTTGGGGTTTTGGTTCTGAATGAGGTGGGATGGGGAAAGAGAGGGAGGAGAGAACATTATAAAGTCAGTTCCTTCTAAAGTTTACTGGGCCTGTATACGTATATCAAGTCATTACGTGTGCTTTAAACATATTACAATTTTATATTAATGATACCTCAATAAAGTTGAAAAACATTCCTGGGACTGTGGGACCCAAAGTTATGTCAAGGTGTTCGTCAATGAATGCCACTTGCTGTAGTGACGGGTGCCATTGAATAGTCAGATAGAATCTGCATTGGATGAAGAGTGCAATATATTTATTATAATGCTGTATAATTTTAATTTTATGAAGCCACTGCTGGTTTTAGCTCCACCTTGACTTCCAACTATATTCCATGAGCCCTTGTCACTTACATCCTGATTTTTAAAAATTTTAAGTATTACGTGGAAAATGCTTGTCCCCGTGGAAGTTCCTTGCACCTTGTTAGACTTTCCTTGTTCTCTCTCTACCTCTCGGGCACATCGCTAAAACAGAGAGGTCAATGTCTAATCTGCTCTAATTTGATATTCTAAGAAATCACCGAAAAGCCTTTGATGAAGGAACTTAGCCAACAGCATTTCAAACTCTTACAAACCCGTTCTATACACGAGGGCTGTCCGGAGAGTGTCCAGCCATGGAATATGAAACAGAGGCATTTGTGGCTGGAGTTTTTCCCAGACGGGCCCTCATATATTTTTCAGAAACTCACAGATTTTGCATAACCTGACCTAGCAATGAGTCCTCGAACACAGGCTGAGGCCTCTTTTCCTACTGGTAGGAAAGCTGTCGCTTGACTGAATGAGGATAAGAACTTAGTTATGCAGCAAAATGTTATCTGAGCCGCTGGGCCCTCAGGTGGTCAAGGTAATGCTGCTGCACAGGAGAGTGTGTGAGAAAGTGTGTGCCACCAGCGGTCACCTCGGGGAGATCGGGTGAGGCCCGGAGCCACCTGGCCACCGCTTTGCATGCTTGGGGCCTGGCAGTTGAGGCTGGCTGGCTCCCCTGCACCGTGAACCACGGTCATTCCGCCCAGCCTTGTATTTCTGACTCCTCACTGTGAAAGGAAAATCCAATGTTTAAGACATTTTATATACTGCATTCTTTGGAGCAGTCCTCTGAATCTTTCGGACTTTTTGCCTCTGCCTGTGAAGCCAAAGCTCAGCCCTAAAAATAAGTCCGGGCACTGACAGTGTCACATGAAGCCACAATCTCTCTCTCCTGGGTTCCAGAGTAAACAGATGCACGTCTTGTACCCTGGCCAATCGCAGGAATTGGGTCCCAGCCACCACACTCATCTGCTCTCTCGGCTGGGCTCCCGCAAATCTATGTGAACCGTCACCCAGGAATAGTTGCTTTTCATCCAGAATTTGTTTCCCATCTTCCATCGGCATTACCAGTTTATTTGCCTGGAAACTTTCGCTCTGCCCCTTCAGCGGAGGTTCTCAGACAAAAGGTGCACCAGAATCGTCCGAGGTGGGTTAGCACAAAGTCTGCTGAGCCCCCCACCTACTGGCGAGCTGACTCAGGAAGCTCAGGTTGGGGTCCGAGAATTTGCTTTTCTGATAAGTCCCCCCAAGCTCCCCCAGATGCTGGTGCTGGACCAGGGACCATACTTTGAGAACCACTGGCCTAAACCAATTTTATTGATTCTGGTTAATTTCTGGGCTGTGGTAAATTGAAAATACCATCAGATTAATTTAAATAACATCAGGTGGAGATGATGTTTAATTAAATCAGATTAAATTAAATAAATTAGATCAATTTTAAATGCCATCTGATACGTTTAAGTACCATTGAGTAAATTTAAAGTACCATCAACCAGAGATTATAGTTCACCCACACATCCCATGAAAAGGGGCAAAAATAAAACAAAAAAAAAAAAAACCAAACAAGAGTGATTGAGAGCTTTGAGAATATCTTGCTCCCAAAAATGCTTAAAAAATATATGGGAAGAGGTGGAGGAATTGTGCCCATTCGTGTTGATTCTAGGACAACAGACATAGTAATGTTATGGTGCATCGTTCTATCAGCTCAGCGAATGTGTGGGCTGGGATCTAACCCTTACAGCCTGCTATAGGGCCAGAATGTTGATAAGGCAGGAGTTAGTCTTATCTCTTAATTCAGAAAATGGTTAGTGAGGTTCCGTTATGGGCACACCACCAGATTAGACACAGTTGTGGCAGTGAGACGACGAGCTACGGTGGTGCTGTGTGTAGGATTAGCCGGGACTACAGGACGAGGCTCCGTGTGAGCGCCGAGAGAGACGCAAAGGCGTGGTGTTGGAGGGTCCAAGGACGGGAGGGTCATTTGAGGCTGGCGTTGGAATGGAGAATGAGAAAAAGTTGATGGGGGGGGTTCTGCTGAGGGGACAGTGAACGAGCTAGAACAGGGATGGTGAGCACACGTTTGGGGACACTGATACAGCACCTGGGCAGGTAGGTGCTCACGGAGTGCTCGTGGGTGTGTGTCGTGAGGGATGAGTGTGGTTTGCGTGGACGAGGGTGAGGGTGTTCATCAAAAGAACGGGGAACTTGAGGGGCAGGGTGAGAAAGAGGGGAAGACACAAGTTGAGACCTGAAGTCCTAGCTTGGGGAATTTATTTTCGAAGGCTTGTGGGACTCCTTGGCGTGGTCTGAACTGGGGAAATGATTTGGTAAATAAGAAGGATGGATTGTGGCAGGGCGACTGTAACAGGTTACGTTCAACGAGCATTTGCTAACGTGCTAGGCCTTCTGCTAAGTGCCACATGCAGATGATCGCATTTAATCCTTGTAACTATGCTACCTGGTAGGTCTCTGCCCCTGTTTTACAGATGGAAAGGCAGGCATATACACCCACATCCCAAGTCTCGTAAGTACTAAATGGTAGGGAAATAATGACAGCCCTTGGCTCGGTGAGGGTGGCACGAGTCCTTGGAAGGGCCCGAGCTCCAGGGACATAGCAGTATTGCAGAGATGGTGTCCACAGGGCTAGGCAGTGACCAGTTGTGAAGGAACAGGGAGAGGGACAAGTCCAAGTTGACTCAGAAGTTTGGAGGCTGGATGACTTAGGGGGACAATGTTACCATTGTTATGCTTTCCAGCCCTATTAATAGTAATATCGGGATCCTCAAGAGCTTCATTGTTTTTGAAAAGGAGAGTGGAAAACCAAATGGAGAGACAGATGTGGCTGAAGAGGGTGTGAAGAGAATGAGAACCATGTGTGTGAGGGGCACAGGTGTAACACCCACCTGGACCCTACCTTCCGAACCACCAAGGCTCCAGTGTCTCCTGCATCTCCGCCCGTGTACCTTGGGAGATATCATAGTAAATGGTCACAAACTTTCTCACCTCCCTCCTTAAAGAGGTGTAGGGTCTGCTTCCCCCTCCTTTGAGTTTGGGCTGTCTTTTTTTTTTTTTTTTCTAGATCAAGAAAAATTTGGCATGATTTATTTAATTGTTGTCATATTATTATAGTGAGCAAATAAAAAACAGGTTCAGTAATATCTAAGCCATGATGTTCCCAATTAATATAGATGATAATAAAATATGAACAATGTTCAGACAAGTCCACTCTGTAACCATGTTTGAGAAGACAGGCGCAAGGCCTTTCCAGTCACAAAAATGACTTAAAACCCCCCTCCTCTGACTAGCATAATTAATTACAGCTTCTTTACCAATGATATCTGTAGACTATCTTTAATCCCCTCCACTTCTTGGAATAAAAATGAAGATATTCATTGTTCTCACCCCCGACAGCCTCCAAGCAAGATGGGCTCAAGCTTCCCTAGTTGGGCCGAGTGTCACCATATTTAATGGAAGTGTGACCGTGCTGCTGCGTGAGGGGCATTGCATACTTCCAGTGCTGTGTGGGTGTGGCCACCATGTGAGGAAGCCCCGGGTAGGCTGCTGAGGGACACCCTGGGCTGCAGAGATGAGCCGGCACCAGTTGAGTCCCAGACAGGTGTGTGAGGTCACCCTAAACCATCTACCTGACCTGAGGCAGGTCAAAACCAAAAATCCACCCAACCAACCTGCAGAAGTGTGAACGAATCAATGACTGTTATCTCATGCTGCTAAATTTTGGGGGGCTTTGTTACGTGGCAAATGCTAACAGATTCCCTTGGAGAACCCCCTTGGACATTAACATCATCTGTGGCCTTTCCTGCCTTAGAGAGACCCATAGGACTTGACGAGTTCTTCTGTCATCCCACTGCGAACACCCGACTTGCCAGTTCTGGAGAGTTTACATTCATTTCTTCATATTTTTAAAACAGAACAAAATAAGAAGTCTAACTTAGTTTGTCAACTCGTGGTAGACCTGGGAGAAAATTCTTTTCCTGAGTCCAGTTTTTCAACAACTAGATCAAGTGGACTGAGCTTGGTAAGAAAATTCTCTGCAAGCGATAATTATTTTTGTCTGCATTAGTGACTTCTGGTGCTTGGTGAGCATAAGTATCACCCGAGTAGACTGGTATGAATATCCTTGGGCCCCCTCCTCAGTGAAGTGATTCACTAAGTCTGAGGTAGGAGTCGGGACTCTACAAGATAATAAGGACCCAGGATAGATGACATGAGGTAGGAACCTCACCGATCACACTTGGTAAACATTGACGTAAATATCGAAGACTGACTCTGGTGGAATCTACGTCTCTTCTGGCCTTGCTTTGTGATTTGCCCAATTATAGGTAATTGGAAATGTTTCCTGAAACAGACCAACTGGTGAACAAATATGGATACCCAGTCAGCCCCCTGCATCCCTAAGTTCCAGATCCAAGCATTCAGCCATGGATGGCAAATAGTTGAAAAAAGAATGTTTACGTTGCTGCTGATGTGTAGTTAGATCTGCAATGCTTACGTGTGCTGAACATGTACAGACTTTTTTGTCTTGCCATTATTCCCTAAACAACGCAGTATAACAACTATTTACATAGTCTTTATGTTGTATGAGGTAAGTGATCTAGAGATGGATTAACGTGCCCTGGAGGATGTGCGTAGGTTCTATGTAAATACGATGCCATTTCTTACAAGGGACTCGAGTTGAGCATCCGGGGATTTCGGTACCCGGGGCAGGCAGGGTCCTGGAGACAATTCCCCTCAGATACCGAGGGAAGGCTATACCGAGAATGCCAGCCTCCCATACTTACACCAGAGAGATGCCAGATTTATTCATGAAATTCCTTCTGTTCTCTTTGATATTTTTATTCCGAATAAGGTATATTGTGGGAATTAGTATAATGAGAGCCCTGTTCTGCAGGCATCTTCTTTAACTCTCATCAATCATTGACATTCTTATTCCCACTTACCAAGGAGCCTTGAAAAGTTACACAGCAAGCAGGGGGCAAAATTAATTGGCGTCTAGATTTCCCTGTCAGTCCTGTCTCCCTCCTTGTCAGTGTCATTCCTGAAAGGTGTGGTTTGGGTGAGATAGGGGGATTTGTAACATCATTAAAGAGTAATGTTTGCGCCGCTTGCTTGCGTGCCTTCCAAGTTTTCAAGTTTCAGGGAAATGTGTGCAGGGTAAGGAGAGGACGTTTCAGTCCAGCGTGTCACCTCTAGGATTCTTTATGAGTTTGAAAGTGAATTAGAACTTGAAGAAAGGACCGTGTCCTTGGTCTGACGTTGCAGAGCGCCAGTTTCCATGGTTCATTTTTGACCAGTTTCACCACTGGACAACTCAATCATCCCTGACAGAAATGGGTAGTGACGGGCTGAAGTGAGAAGAGATTTGGGAATCTTTACGAGAGCGGCTGCCCCACCAGGACTCTAAATGTCCCTTTCCACTGATTTCCCCACTTGGCAGAATACAGAACTTTCTTTCCTTCCGTGGATGATTTCTTAAGGTTTTAATGACCTCTGTTGGTAATGTTAGTGAGGGTTTGAGTAAAAAACAAAAAAGCAAGGAAACTGTGATAGAGGGACGATACCCTGATTCCCTCAGACTGTGGGAGAGAGGTCACAATGTGGGGGTGAAAACTAAGGTGGGGCGGGGGGACTAACAAGAACTTAGCTGTGGGAGCCACAGGTTTTCCTATAAATGTCAAATCGCATTTGAACTATTTCTAGACAATTTCAAAATAACTTACGACCTTAGTCAATTCCAACATCCATTAAATTTAGTGAAACAAAAATCAATCCATCTGATGGACTGAGTTGGCCCGTCAGTTGACGAGAACTATGGTTTTTCAACCTGAGGTGCTGTGTTTGGAGAGCAGGACACAACTCCACATTGGAATCTACCGGGAATAGTTTTCTCTTTCTTCAAAATACACATGCTTGTGCTTCTCCCCTCAGTTAGGATGTGCCTTTGGGGTTCTGAAAAGGCAGCTGGGTCATTCTGATCAGCTTCCCAACCAACGTGGAGAGCCCCTGAGTTACACAGCCACAGCCAGGGAAAAGCCCAAGGTGGTTTGCAGGCCTCAGGAGTTTTAATAACAATGGCGCGAATCGGGGGTGGGGGTGGTGGGGGGTGGTGGTGTGGTGGTGGGGGGTTGGTGTTCTGAAAGAGACAGCCCAGACAAGACGACGCCTACCCTAAATGATGGGGAGGAAGATTTCTTCGGAGGGAGCTTGGTGGCAGTGGTGGTGGGCGCTGGTGCCTCAGTTCCCCTTATAGGACAGCACTGGAGCCCACGGCAGCAACATGACCCTCTGCTTCATCGGAGTTCGTCACTGTCACGCTGCACCGGTGCCCCGAAGTCGCGCCCGGGCTCTGCCCGCGAGGGCCTCGCTCTTTTGCGTGTTTGTTTCCCGGTCTGACACCAGCCCCTGCGGCAGCAGGGCCCCTGCGTGACGGGGCTGCGCGCCCTCCGGGGCCTCCAACCGGCCAAGCCACACGACGAGCGGAGACTTAGGGCCCTCTTCCCCCTCCAGTACAATTCCAGGTATCACGAAGGCAGAATTCAATACTGGGGCTTCTGAAAGCTGCTTCTCCGAGGGGAAAGCACGCTGGGGCTGTCCTCCGTGTGTGCTTTGATCAGTTGTCAAGGACTCCCCTGCCTTTGCTTTCCTGGGAACGAGACACGGTCCCTCCCCGCCGCCGGGCTCCTGCTGGCCTCGTCCGATGCCGAGGCTGATTTTCCTGTCCCGAGTGATCAGGGTGACTTATTTGCTTTTTGCTTTGTCTTTTTCTAAAAACAACAGCAGCGGCAAAAGCACCCCGAAAGACAAACAAAACTCCCAGCGCTCCCAGAGGACCAGAACGTTACCAAAACCGCAACCTCGCCGGGCGGAAGTCACCGTGGTCTGACGTGAAAGAAATATAGTCATTTGGAAGATTGTGACAACATTTCAGAAGCAATTATCCAAACTGGAAAAATAACCCATTTCTTTTCCTTTGTCATTATGTGGATGAAAAGGTTCGCAAACGCCGTCCCGATGGGGGGAGCGAAGACAGGTGCAAACAAGAATTACGATGCAGGTCAGGCTTTCCACGCTACCCCGAATTTTATTTTCTTGTCATCAAGGGCTATTGTGACAGTTCTCAGCACAGTTGATTGAACTGGGAAAACACACGGGACGGGGCCTTCGTCACCGAATGCAGAACGTGCCTGCTGTGGCTCACAGAGCGATCCGGAGCGAGGAGTGAATAATAATTTCAGCAGTTTATTTTCTCAGAATTTCCAGCCTGTTGTTCCCCACCGGCAGCCGATAACGCCGAGCTAAAAGAGGAATTTTCTTTGGGAAAAGGAGAGGGGATGAGCGTGTGAGCTGGGGAGAGGCCGGCGGCTCGGATGTTCTACTGTCCTTCCAGCGGGCGCGGCGCCGCGTTTGTCACGGCAGACAGGAGCCCCATCCTCTGCTGCCACCTCAAATTCGGGCACCCTTCCTCAGGTCACATGGCTTGGGAAGTGGCCTTGCTTCTGTGAGAGCAGAGGAGGGATTGTAGGGGAGGCAAGTGGAAGGGCTGCCGGGGGCATGGTCGCCCTGTTCGTGCATTCCAGCCGACGGTAACACCAGGCCGCGGGCCGGTTCAGGCCGCTGTGGTTGTCCACACGGCTGATCGGTGATGACAGGTCTGTGCAGTGTCGCGCACCTTAAAGGAACTTCTCTGCAGTGCCCCTTCCATGTGCAGCTGAGAGGGAAGGTTCAGATTGCTTCTGCTCCTTTGCAAGAAGGGCACAGGCTGGAATTGCTCTCTAGGGATTGCTAACCTGAAAATTAAAGGCCCCAGTGGGAGGTAACAAGCATTTATTTGAGATTAAAAAAAACAAAAGAGGAAAAGAATAACTATTTGGGGAGCACTGATTGGAATAGGCAGAAGCCCAAACAGTGTTCTGATTAGGAGACGAAGGCAAGCAGCTCTCTGTGCGAAAGGGCAGGGGGACAGTGACGTCAACCAAAGGCGGGCATTGGGCACCGATGAGCTAACACGGTGACATCAATTCCAAGCAGGGTTTTTCGCTTTTCAGTCCCTCTGGTAGTCACAATAGCTGCTTGTAAACTGTTCTTTGGGACACGGTGTTGCCTAAGGCCCAGCCCAAAGGTTACTTGGCCCAGTTTTAACCTTGGAGGAATAAGATATGCAAGGTGGTTCCTAGGAGCTCTCAGGTCGGAGTCCATCTTCAAGTGGCCCCGTTTATGTTATTATTCATTTTTTCAATTTAATTTTTTATGGGATGGTGATGGTCTCATGTGCACAGCGTTCCCACCCATTGCTTTTTTCTACAGATGAAGCCCAATCTAGGAAGGGAGGTACCTACTCACCTCCTTCTGTTTGCCAAGGTCTGTTCCTTCTCCCTCCCTCCCCCTCCCTCCCCCTCCTTCCTCCCCCTCCCTCCCCCTC
>PVJL010003944.1:0-28835 GCA_004026885.1 Lyroderma lyra
TTAAGTTAATTCCCAGGTATTTCATTCTTTTTGTTGTGATAGCAAAAGGAATTGACTCCCTCATTTCTTTTTCTGAGGATTCATTGTTTGTATAAAGGAATGCTGTTGATTTTTGTACATTGATTTTGTATCCTGCGACTTTACTATATTCGTTAATTGTTTCTAATAGTTTCCTGGTGGAATCTTTGGAATTTTTTATGTAAAGGATCATGTCATTCGCAAATAGTGACAATTTGACCTCTTCTTTCCCAATTTGGATACCTTTGATTCCTTTCTCATGCCTGATTGCCGTGGCTAGAACTTCCAGTACTATGTTAAATAACAGTGGTGACAGGGGGCATCCCTGTCTTGTTCCTGATTTTAGGGGAATAGGTTTCAGCTTTTCCCCATTCAGTATGATGTTAGCCGAGGGTCTCTCATATATGGCCTTTACTATGTTGAGATACTTTCCTTCTGTACCTATTTTATTTAGTGTTTTGATCGTAAATGGATGGTCGAAAGCTTTCTCTGCATCAATTGAAATGACCATATGGTCTTTATCTTTGATTTTGTTTATGTGGTGTATCACATTGATTGATTTTCGTATGTTGAGCCGTCCTTGTGCTCCCGGGATGAATCCCACTTGATCATAATGTATGATCTTTTTGATGCATTGTTGTATTCTATTTGCTAATATTTTGTTCAGGATTTTTGCATCTGTGTTCTCAGCGATATTGGTCTTTAGTTTTCTTTTTTTGTGTTGTCTTTGCCAGGCTTTGGTATTAGAGTAAAGATGGCCTCATAGAATGAGTTAGGAAGTATTGCTTCCTCTTCAATTTTTTGGAAGAGTCTGAGGAGGATAGGCGTTAATTCTTCTTTGAATACTTGGTAGAACTCGTTGGTGAAACCATCTGGTCCAGGGCTTTTGCCTTTAGGGAGATTATGGGTAGTCATTTCAATCTCGTTGCTATGAATTGGTGTATTTAGATTGTCCAGTTCTTCTTGGTTCAGTCTTGGTAGGCTATAAGTTTCTAGAAACTTGTCCATTTCTTCTAGGTTGTTAAATTTCATGGCATAAAGTCCTTCATAATATTTTCTTATAATCCTTTGTATTTCTGTTGTATCAGTGGTAATTTCTCCCCTTTCATTTCTAATTTTGGATATTTGTGTCCTTTCCTTTCGTCCTTTGATTAGTCTCGCCAGGGGTTTGTCAATTTTGTTGACTTTCTCAAAGAACCAGCTCTTCATTATATTAATTTTTTCTCTTGTCCTTCTGTTCTCTAATTGGTTTAGCTCTGCTTTAATTTTTATTATTTCTTTCCTTCTGCTGACTTTCGGTTTTGTCTGCTCTTCTTTTTCTAGTTCTTTAAGATGGGATGCTAAGATGTTTGCTTGTGATTTTTCTTGTTTCTTAAGATAGGCCTGTAATGATATAAATTTCCCTCTTATTACCGCTTTCGCTGTGTCCCAATAATTCTAATACGTTGTATTTTCATTGTCATTAGTTTCTATATATTTTTTAATCTCATCTTTTATTTGTTCTTTTATCCAGTCCTTTTTTAATAAGCTGTTGTTGAATCTCCATGTATATGTGGTTTTTTCTGCTTTCCTTTTACAGTTGATCTCCAATTTCAAAGCTTTGTGGTCTGAGAATACACTTGGTATGATTTCGATCTTCTTGAATTTGCTGAGGCTACTTTTGTGTCCCAGCATGTGTTCTATTCTTGAAAATGTTCCATGCGCACTAGAAAAGAAGGTATGGTCTCTTTTTGCTGGATGAAGTGTCCTGTAAATGTCAATTATGTCCAATTGCTGTAATGTGTCATTTAGAGCTGTTATTTCCTTATTTATTTTCTGTTTGGATGATCGGTCCATGGCTGTTAGTGGGATGTCTAAGTCTCCCACTATGATTGTGTATTCATCAGTTTCTCCTTTCAAGTTTGTTAGTAGTTTCTTTGTGTATTTTGGTGCATCCTGGTCAGGAGCATATATGTTGATTAGTGTCAACTCTTCTTGTTTGCATTTTGCCCCATTTCTTTAATTTGAGCTTCTGTCCTCTAGGTTCTCATTTTTGCAGCCTCTCTGGACCCTGGCTGCTGCATTTTCTTTGGTGTTGCTGCTGATACTGGGCAGGCAGAGGTCTGTGAGGGAGGGCCGTTTGCAGCTTTGTTTTCTTCCTTTGGCTCCAGGGTCATGCAGGGGAGTTTGGGCGTGACTGTGCCTTTCTGTTCTGGGTTTGCCCTGTGTGCAGATTCTGCCCTGAGCCTTGAGGTCAGTCCTGTATGCTGGTCTTTCAGATCGTGCTGGTTATGGGCCCGGAAACGAGTACGCAGCCCTCTCTCTCCTTCTTCCTGGCCGGAGCCTTCATAGCAAGGCTCCTCCCCGCCCAGTTGCTCCCCCTCTTCTGGGAACCAGAGTAAAGTCCAGCCGCTAAGTTTTGTGGACTGGTCTGCACCTCCTGGGGCCAAAGTGAGGTGGGTGCGGTATCTCACACCCCGCCATCCTGTGGACTGAGTCCCAGAGCGCTCTCCTGCAGCCGCCTTCCTCCTCCCTTCCCCAGCGGTAGAGTTCCAAGCAGGGATCCGAAAGGCTGAGTCCCCACTCTACTCTTTTATTTCTCTTTTGTTTAACCCCCTGCCTGCCTGCAGGTACCTTAGTGCAACGAGTGGGTTTCTTAGCTGTGATTGTGCGTTGTGTAGAGGACCCTTGGTAGAGGTAGGTATAGGTGTTTATTAGTTATAATCTCCAGAGAAGTTTTTCAGAGGTCCCTCTCATGCTGCCATTTTATTGCCAGTTCCAAATGGAAAGCTCAGAATTGCATTTTGAGAGTGCAAGAGCAAGAAAATGAAGGGTTGTCAGTACTACCATTCAAAAGGTGATGTGGAAGGGTTACTAAGAACCTCCCAGGTAAACACCTGGTCTAGGACCACCCAGTAGGGCTTTAACCCAGCAGTCTTCCTAGATAGTTAACCTTCTTTAAGGCTTTGCTGATGTGAAGGCTGTTGCTCTTCTTCAGGCTCTTTCTACCTTCAATTAGCCTCCAACATGGAATCTGTATATTTTATGTCTCCTCTTCATCCCCTCAACCCATTGCTATAATCCAGGCCACTGGCTATCTTCAGCTTGTCCCCTTCAGTTTGTTCTCCACACTGCACCTTGTACCATATTAAATACACACATGTGATCCTGTCACTCTTGTTTTCAGAAACCTTCCTCCCCCTTATCAGCTAGAGGCAAAAGCCTGAGGTGAAGATGTGGAACTCTTTGTCACTGGCTTACCACATTCCTCTGGGGGACCCCATTACTTCTTCTGCACATTGAAGAGAGTGGGATAGGTGGGTTTTCTGCCCTCCAGCCTCCCAAAGGTTGAGATGGTAACTTTAAAAGTTCTTTAGGGTATGGCAGCCCACATGACAAGCTAATTAAGTTAACTGGAGATAATCCAGATACCTCTTCCAGTGTCTGAATCAGGTCCACATCTCTTCCTTCTTATTCGCCAGGCCCCATCTATTCTTCTGGCCCCTGCTCTCATCTCTTGTTTTCCCCCAGGGCTCCAGGCACCACCAGCTCTTGACCACGTTACGGGCCCTGGAGGCAGCATCTCTTCCTCAGCAACCCCCCAGCCTGCCTGGCAGTGACTCTGAGGAGGAAGTGGTGGGAAAGAAGAAGAAACGCCCAAAAAAGTCCTCATTTGCCAGTGCTTCCAGTGAAATAGGGGAAAAAAGAAAGAAGCATCAAAAACAGGGACCATATGGCAGTGAATCTGAAGAAAAGGAAGAAGAGAAGAAGTGCTGCAGAGGGGCTTTTCTCATCAATGACCCTGCTGCAGAAGAGAAAAAAAAGAGGAAATGCCAGAATCAGGCCCCTTTGAACTCTTCCCAGCACCTGGACAGTGTTGACCAAACAGGTACTAGTGGATGTATGTATGTGTGGGAAAGGGAGGGGGAGCAGCTAATCCTGTGTATATATAACAGGTTACCTACCACCGGAAGGTTTGGGGTTAGACAACAGGAAGTACTTTCATCCAGGCCACAGTCTTCTATCTTGGCCTGATGACTTGCCAGGCCTCTGAATTCAGTGGATCTTGCCCAAATATGCCTTCCCATCTCCCTCCCTGCAGATCCCAAAACTTGGAAGAGTCACGCTCCAGATGACCCATCCACGCAAAGTCCTAGGACCACGTTCCCCCAAACCCCCCGTATCTTGAGCCGCAAGCAGTGGCGAAACCGGCAAAAGAACAAACGTAGACATAAGAACAAATTTCGGCCACCTCAGCTGTCCGACCAGGCTCTAGCCACAGTACCCGCAGAGGAGACAGAGGTGCCTCCTACTCCCAGTGTAGACAGCCATGCAGCTCGGGCAGGGGCTCTGAGAGCCCGCATGGCACAGCGGCTGGATGGTGCGCGATTTCGCTACCTCAATGAACGGCTGTACTCAGAGCCTAGCAGTGCTGCGCAGCACCTCTTCCAGGAAGACCCTGAGGCCTTCCTTGTTTACCACCGAGGTTTCCAGAGTCAAGTTAAGAAGTGGCCACTGCAGCCTGTTGACCGCATCGCCAGGGATCTTCGCCAGCGGTGAATGGGGGTTGGGCACTGAGAAGCAATGTTAGTCAGTCATGGGGCTCAGACTAGACCAGTGAATGATCCCTCCCCTCCACTCCCAGGCCTGCATCCCTGGTGGTAGCTGACTTTGGCTGTGGGGACTGCCGCTTGGCTTCAAGTATCCGGAACCCTGTGCACTGCTTTGACCTGGCCTCTTTGGACCCCAGGGTCACTGTGTGTGACATGGCTCAGGTAAACCCTTTATCTTTCTGTGTATCTGGCATGTGCTCCATGTGCTAATCTCTTACACTTTCTCCTTCCTCCCTCCCTGCCCACCCATCCAGGTATTCAAGCCTAGCACTCAGTGCTGGCTTTTTCTTCCCCATATTATGTACCTCATACAACACTTCCACTCCCCCCAGGTGCCTCTGGAGGATGAGTCTGTGGATGTGGCTGTGTTCTGCCTTTCACTGATGGGAACCAACATCAGGGACTTCCTAGAGGAGGCAAATCGAGTGTTGAAGCCAAAGTAAGAGCCCCCAGGACACAGATGCATGTATATGTGCACATGTGTGTGTCTGTGTACTTATACAGAACTTTCTTTCCTTCTCAGAGGTCTCCTGAAAGTGGCTGAGGTCAGCAGCCGCTTTAAAGATGTTCGGACCTTTCTGGGAGCTGTGACCAAACTGGGCTTCAAAGTCATCTCCAAGGTGAGGTCCCCAAGAAGTTGGTCCCTATTTTGTTTCACATGTGGCCCTTTTCTGGATAATGGTGTTCAGGAAGAAGGCCATAGGTACAGACACAGATATTTGCCTCTTGAAGGCACAATTCATGAAAAGAGCCCTGGGAAGCTTTCTGACCAGGGGTGGGGCATAGATAGAAGTGTTTTGAGGAGTAGAGTGAGGATTTGGAGTTCACTAGGGTTTTTTTTGTTGGTTGTTTTTGTTTTGTTTTGTTTTTGCCCTAGGACCTGACCAACAGCCACTTCTTCTTGTTTGATTTTGAAAAGACTGGACCCCCTCGGGTAGAGCCCAAGGCTCAACTCTCGGGCCTGAAGCTTCAGCCATGTCTCTATAAGCGCAGGTGACCTCTGGACCCTCCTCCCCCACCTCCTTGAAAGGGGAGGCAAGTCTCAAACTCCAGGCTCAGAACTCTGAAGACTGTCCATCCAGGCTGTGACTCAGGACCTGGTACTACTACCCTTCCTCCATCCAAGAACAAAGTGTGGTGAAATTCTGGATCATCCTTGCTCTAATAAAGGCTTCTTGGTTGCAAGAAGCATAAAATCACTCAGGCTAGCCAAGGAATAAGGAGTGTTTTGTGAAAATACAGGCATATCTAAGAATAAGGATCCCCTAGGAGTCTTGGAAACTAGATGGTTAAGAATTCAAGGCATCTCTGGGTTTGACTCCTTTTTCCATCTTTCAGGAGCCACATGGGCTTTCTGTCCTGGCGTCTCCATTCTCCTTTCTTCTGATCTTCTGTCTGCAGACCAGCTTCCTCTGCTCACCCATAGCTTCTGCTCCTTTAGCTTTGATCTACTCAGGCTTGCAAGGCCTCAGGAAAGCAGGTGTTGCTTCTTGGCTCTGGGGCAACCGGTAGCCTGCAAAATATCCTGGCTCAGCACATCAATCTGGGCTTCTGGGTGAGGACCAATTGTTTCTGTGCTAAGCAGTTCTTTCCCCTCTATCTTCATCTCCAATTTTGGAGTCACATGGCCCAAATAACTGCCCACACATTTTGTCTTGTGAACCCCTGGTGTGTGTCCAGCTGAGAGCACAGACTTTGGAATAAAGTAGGCCTGAGTTCAAATCTTGACTTGCCACTTACTGCTAGGAGTCATGTAATCTCTGAATGTCACATTCCTCATTTGGAAAATGGTAGAATTCCTGTCTTATGGGATTGTTGTGGGGGCCAACTGAGGAAATCTATAGCGAGGGCAGGAGGCACTCAATAAACTATAGCTGTGGCTACTTTGTGTTGTAGGCCTCATTGTTCTCTAAAGACTTTCCAGATGCTTGGTTGGAGATTGAAGGGTAAAGAGTAGATTTGTTGACTTTGGAAGATTCTGGGAGAGGTCAATATAAGCCTTTCAGCAGGCTTGTTTAATAGGATATTTAGAGATTCTTCATAGATTCCGAGCTGTCCTTGGAGGGGTGGTTGTGAGGGAGTTGGGTGTCTTCATAAGTAACAGTCGGTTAATGCCATGTTGGTGTTCTTTGGCAGAAGGGTAGGTCATTTCTGCCTGGCAGTGGGCCCAAATCAGCATGTCATAGGAAAGCTATAGGCAAGGAAGGCTAGTACTGGGAGAAGAACTGGGTTGATAGATGTTTGGCCTCTCCTAAAAGCATCTGCCATGGGCCCAGGTGTAAAGATACAACCTCTTTTACCTATGCCAGGAACAAGAACTGAACATGATCACTGGGAGACAGGGCTCTGAGCCAGTTGGCTGCCTGCAGAAGGGAATGGAGGTTTTGAGGTAGGCTGTTGGCTAGAGGGCATGTGTGGAAGCTGGGCTGTGAACCATTCAGCAGACACTATACAGGGCCTTCGCATGTGCTTTTCTCGCTGCCGAATACTCATGTGACAGGTAAAGTCTTACTCTTTCTTCTAAACAGCCTAGTTGTTTCCTACTCCATCACTCCCAAAGCAAAATGATGTCTTCATCTGCGCTCTCAAAGCAGCTTTGTGCTCTTTGTGCATTTAAATGCTGTGGTGTGATAGCGTTGTGCATTAGGCCGAAGTCTTCTCAAGTCACATTGATCTTTGTATTCACAGTGCTTGTCACTTGAGTTCATCTAAGCAGGTGATAAGGAATAACAGGATCCATTTGAGTGCAATTGATGGGCTCAGGGGTGTTGTAAGAGTCCAGGTTTGTGGCATAAGATGTGGGCACTGTGGACTAGTGACACTGGAAGAACTGGGCACATGGGAGAACTTTATGTCATTGCCAAGGTTTCCAGGCAGGGCAGATTTCGGCAGTGGCACACCCAGTTGAAAAAACACATGCAGAGCTGACATAGGGGGACCATAAATACGCCAGCAAGCAAGCTACTTTCTTGTGCACCTGGGACTGCATATACATATTCAAACAAAAGTGGCATCTTGCCGCATCTGCCCAGTAGCAGTTGTTTGGGTTTTCATGGTTATATAAGGCAGTACATGTGCAGTAAATGCCAGCCTCAGGAATTCCTCAACCCCAGACATGGACTGATTATGCCAAGGTCAAGCCTGGGCCACAGGCCTGGCTTTAACCCTTTACAGTGGGCCTGGCTATAATTCTTTACAGTGGGCTTGCTTTAACCCTTTGGGGACTGACACTTTAGTAGGTAGAAATGATAGATATTAGGAATTGGTGAGAGAAGTGAATCTGAGGTGAGGCTCAGATTTTTGGCTTGAGCAACTAGGTGGGCTGGCGATGCCATTCAAAATGTTGGGTTTTAAGTACCTTCCGATCAGGCATGTCCATCCTACAGCCCAGGACGGCTTTGAATGCAGCCCAACACAAATTCTTAAAACATGAGATTTTTTTACGACCCTTTATTTAGCTCGTCAGCTGTCATTAGTGTTGAGTATTTTATGTGTAGCCCAAGACAGTTCTTCCAGTGCGGTCCAGGGAAGCCAAAAGGTTGTACATTGCTGCTTTAGATGCTGATTTGGAGGTGGGACATATAAGTCTCAGGAGAGGTCTGTGCTGGAGATTTGGGAATTAGCAACCTAGAGGTGCTAATTAGAGTCATAGGAATAGGTAAGGTATCCACAGTAAGATAATGAGAGGAGAAAATGGCTCAGAATAGAACACTGAGGAGCATTTAATGGATGGGTAAAGGAAAATGAACCAGTAAAGGTAATGAGATGAGAAGATTGGGCTAGAGATGGAGGAATAAAACCAAGAGAATGGATTTTTTAATATTGGAAGGAATGAGGAAGTTGTCAGCTATCAAATGCTACTGAGAGGTCTAATAGAAGTCAGAATGTGGTAGGATTACGATTGCTGAGTAATGTTGAGGGCATGTTTGAACTCATAGTGGTATTATTCGTGAATTTATAGTTAACACCAGTCAGCCCAATTGTGTGGTTGTCTCTGCTTACTCAGGAATCTAGGAATAGCTGTGGGAAACGTAAGCACTGAGGGGTCATCCAGAGTTGGAACCTTTCCATGCACTTGAAATGAAAGCAAGCAAAGGAATTTCAGACCATTTGCAGGTGATAGCTCTACAGGATCACAGAATTTTGTAGAACAGGTATAAAAGTGGAAAGAGGAGTAAGTTGTTACACTGGGAGTAATTGAACAAGTGACTTGGGAAGATGGGAGGCTGTGGTCAGAAGTTGGAATGCTTGAATTATAAATATTAGAAGCAGAACAGCTCTAGGTGATGGCAAAGTCTAGCGTATAGCTACAGGGATGAGTGCCTGAGAGGCAGCAAAGGACGTTGCCTGGAGGTTGGTTAATGGACTGAGGGCTCAGGTGTTGTGTATATGTGTGTGGGGGATGGCGGGGGAGGTATTTTCTGTATGGGCTTTGAAGTTCTCCAGGATGATGGTAGGAGTTGGCATGGAGCAGGTGCCATCCTGTTGAGGGAGGGAGCAGGTCCAGGAGATATGTGGACAAAGGAAAGCCCAGGCTGGTGGCACAAATTTCAAAAGTTGCAGAGGGTTCACACAGCCTATTTAAGAGACTCCCATTTAGAGTGTGTTGTGAGGCTGGTGAATGGTGCTGGCTGCCAGGCAGCCAAGATGAAATATCCTGACAGTCTTCTTCAGCGTGTCAGGACTCACTGAAGATTACTAGGAAGAGGACTATTGTGGCAGCCCCATTGGGCAGGAGCCTCCTGGAACAACAAGGAGGCAGGTCACAAAACCCAAGGAATGTGTTGGAGTAGCAGGGCATCTCACTGTAGAACACCTATCACCTTTTATAGCTTCATATTCAACATTCTTTCCCAAATGTTATTTCAGTTCCTAGATCTTGATTAATTTTCCCTGTTTTCTTAGCATGCTCAGCAGGACAGTTGTTGTCTACCTCCTGTCTCTTGCTTACCTCCACAACTTATAATTTGGATTCTACCTTGGCCTAGTCTGGTTCTGGCCACCTGAGCAGGTATCTTTCTGGGTCCAACTCAGCCCAGCCCCACTAGTGGCTCCATCAGTCACCCTGATTCTAAAGCAGCACTCTCCTGAGCCTAATCTGGGTGCTCCCTGCTCCATCATCAGCTTCAGGACAAGTTCTTGTTCAAGTCCATGCCTGGACTAATATTGAGAGCCTAGATGAAGAGAGAGCAATATATATTTCCTTAAAGAATAACAGTATGCCAACTGTTTAAAAAACAATCAGACAAGTTTAAGGAGCAATTTAAGAACACATTGAAGGAGGGGCAAGAATAAGTAAGAGGCAAAATGGTAGTGGGAGGGAGCTGTCCTGATTGTGAAAGGAAGTGGTTCTCAAACATTGGTCCAGGTGGAATTACCTGGAAGGTTTGTTGTAATGCAGACTGCTAAGCCCTCCCCCAGTTTCTGATTCAAAAGATCAGGACAGAGTTTGAGAAGTTCTTTTTGTTGTTTTGATTTTTCTCAGTGAAGCAGGAGTAGATTTTTGGGTTGAGACAGAATGGGAGAAAAGAACGTGAATATTGTTTTTAAAAGAAGGAATGAATGAATTAAGGAAATACAGTAAGATTGCTGATAGTATTAATAGCACACTCAAGGTTTATGGTCAGAAAGGATAGGATGGGAGGAGACTGGTCCAAGAATTGGTTTATAAAGAGCTTGTTACTGTGAGACAAAGTACAGCTGGGATGTCAGCACCTACCCAGTTCTTCGTGGGGGCTGGTTTCTGCCCTCTTACCTCAAGTCTAATTGGGGACTCCACTGGGACCATTTGGTTAGTTTGAGCGACTTATTCCTATAGCCAAGGAATAAGGAGCCTGGAGTCTGACTCCTGGAAATGTAGAAGGCATCCTAAGGCTCACTGATTGTTTTGATGGTGGAGCCAGGTGACTGCTGCTGCTTTTGCATTGGCCTGCATTCCCAGAATTTGCCATCGTAAGAGATGCATGCAAGTATCCTGTATGCCTTGCAGAAGAAAGGGAAGTGTGGAGTTATCTTGGGTCTTGTCCAGTAGGACTATTTGAAGAGTCAAGGAGACTTAAGCACAAAGAAGCTACAAGTGTGATTGTGGGCTGAGGAGGAAGTTGCAGGAAATCCAAAATAACGCTGCATCTACCAGGGTCAGAAGACAGCAGGGATGACCCCTTTAAAAATACCCTGGCCCACTGGGCACAGAACCACCCAGTCAGGCAAGAACTGTTTCATCCCCTTATTTCTCTGCACTTGGGCCCAGAGCAATCAGCAACTATTAGGTGGAGAGGAGGTGAGAAAAGTATATAGATCATTTCTTCCCCAGTGCTGGCTCCTTGGCTTAAGTGGAGCAGCGCTCTCTGGAAGGGAAAACAGTTGAAGCTACAATAGGTACAGACTATTGTTAGGTAGAATTACACATTCTAATTACTTGAAATTGTGTTCTATCTTAACTGATTGTAAGACTGTTAATTAAGAACCAGTTGAAGTCATAGGCTTGCTGCAGCTTTCTCCATAGAAGAGGAAGGATACCACTAAATGAAAAAAGTTTGGAGGAGTGGTGAAAGACAAGAATAAAGTTGGGTTTAGATAGCAAACTGTGCTTTGTGCTTGTTAACATCCTCTTTGGAGGTTTATTGCTTTTTGGGGGGTGGCGGGTGTAGCTCCCTGGCTGGGAATCGAACCCAGGCCGCGACGTTGAGAGCGCCGAAGCCTAGCCACTACTCCACCAGGGAACTCTCAGAGGTTTATTGCTTCTGCAGTTATTGGCGAGCTCCAGCTTTTGTTCCTGTAATGCAGTTCTAATGGAATACAGTTCCAAAAGAAACATGATCTTGGCAGAGACATAGCTTAAATCCAAACACTCAACCATTTCCATAATTGAACAGAGCCCTTTACAGCTTTTCACAAGGACCCATATTAGAGCTTTTTATCCCCAGGTCATCCTTTCCAGGTGACTTCTCTGACTGGTCACCTGGTTCTAGGATATTCATTTACTGCAGTAATTGCCTTAACTGGTCTAATTGCTTCCATTCCTGCCCCCAAAACAATTAATTTTGCATACAGCCAAGTGATCTTTTTATCCATGGATTCTCTTTGCTCTGAAAACAAAACAAACTCATTCTCTGGCCCCGTGTGATCTAACCCAGGCCTCCCTCTCCAACTGCATCTTAACCCACTCCTTCCCCACAAAACTCCAGCCACACAGGATTTCTTTCCATTCTTCCAGCATTTTAAGCCATTTCTACTTCTGGGTCTTTATACATGGTGCTCCATCTTCCTAAAATCCTCTTTCCCTGATGAGCTCATTTTCATCTTCATGATCTTACACCAACATTACCTTCTGTGGAAGAAACTAGCTAAGATGCTCACCAAAATGTCTTTATCCTGGACATTTAAACTCTTATCTCCTAGCTCCTTGCATCAAGGCGGGACTGTGTATGTAGTCTTTACCAATGGAAAGGAAGTAGAAGTGATGTTTCACTACCAGACCAAGACAATTAAGGAGTAGATGAACCTTCTCCATATTCTCCCATCCCTGCCTCTGCCTTCCAGGGTGACCTTGAAGCACATGTTTTTAAGGTGATGGAATCAGAGCAAAGAAATCTGGATACTTGAGTCACTGCTTGAAGGAAAGCCCTTGACTAAGAACATTTACACAACTTTGAACAAGGAATAAACTTGTATTGCATTAGTTAGAGTTTTGGGAGAGTTAGAACAGTTAGCATTATACATCCTGGCTAATATATCTTCTCTGGGCATCCTATCCTCCTTACTCTTAATCACAAAATGCTTTCTTTTTCCTTCAGGGTGCTTCCTGTTGAACTTTAATATTAATTGGGAAAAAAATGCTCACATTAGGAAGTTGCAATGATCATTTTGCCAGTTACATTTCTATTGTAGCAATCTAAAGTTAGGTAGCTGTTAGCATTGGTTCAGGAACTTAAGGATATTAGCAACTAGGTCACTGTGATTCTCTTGGTCTCTTGATTTTCATGGTCTTAAGATGTTGTGTTCCTGATTAAGCAGAGATACCCTACTTAAAAATACACTTCTTGAGAGTTGCACTGATTGTCACAGCCTTTTTGGCTCTATTTCAAGGGTCCTTCTACATTGTTCATACCCTGGTATAAATATGTTCCACTATTCCCTGTCACCTGACAGAAACCAATCTAAATTATTAACATTTTAAATATATTTGTCTCCTCCACCCCTTCCAACATCTCAGTGGCCTATCAGCAAGCAACTCATCCAACCCTATATAAATATATTTATATTTTATTTATATAGAACTCAAAATTCAACCAAAAAAAAAAAAGCCAATAGAAAAAAATGTGTAAGAGGCTTGAACAAGCATCTTATAGGACAAGATTTTCAATAACCAGTAGACTCACAAAAAGGTCACTCTCATTAGTAATCAGGGAAGTGCCCAAAGGAACACCAAATGAGAACATTACACACATACTGGAATTGGGACGAAGTGTCATAAGATAAAGATGTAGAGTAAAGTGAATTCTCATATGGATTAAGTGAACTCCCAGATTCCTGGTGAAGAGAGTATAAATTGAAAATTTTAGAAACAGGCATTATCTATTATACAAAGTTAAGGGTAGATGTATTTTATGACCAAAGAATTCTATTGCTAGTTATACTTCCAACAGATGTGTGCATATGCACAAGAGGCATTTGCAGATTGTAGGAACCACAAACTGTTTATTAGGCAGTTCACAAACACTTGAACCCACCCCACTCCCTAAATGCCTCCTGTAACAAAACCAACAACATAACATCTTGACAGCATAACAAAATGAAAGCTTATAACTCAGTTTTCCAAAATTATATGTAAATAAACAGGAAATTATAGCCCTGTAATCATTATAAAAATTCAAAATTATAAACAGTAATTTATACTCAGGATAAAAGACAATAGCGACTGACTCTACTGGGCTCAAGTATTGAATTTAGCTGTCAGGTGTTTTAAAGTAGCTGTTAATATGTTCAAATAATTAGAGGAAAATATGGTCTCAATGAATACACAGAGAGGGAACCTTGCCAGAGACATAGAAACTACAAAAAGGAACCAAATGAAAATTCTAGGACTAAAAAAGCTAAAAGAAAAACTACAATAAAACTTACTGAATTTGGAAAACAGAGAAAATAAGGGGACATGGCCTTAAGAGTGGCATTATAGCAAAATACCTAATATCTTGTTATGAAAATCCAAGAAGGTGAACTGAGAAAGAGGAACTGAGAAAGCACTTGATGAAAAATAGCTGAAATCTTCCCAAATTTGATAAGAGACAGAAGTCTGTGGACTCAAGAGGCAAAGTGAACAACTCCAAACAGGATAAACATGAAGAAATTCACAGCAAAACATATCATAATTAAACTTCTGAAAACAGAGAGAGAGAGAGCTAAAGAGAAATGATGCTGTAGCTAAAGGGGAGGAACAGTTTGAATGACAGTACATGTCATCAGAAACCACAGAAGCTATAGGAAAAGATCACAATAATTTTCATGTTTTGAAAGGAAAGAACTGTTAACCCAGAATCTTATACCCAATGAAAATAACCTTCAGGAATGACGGGGGAATTTGGATGTTCTTAAAATGAAGGAAAACTAGGAGAATTTGTCACCACCTGACCTACCCTAAAAGAATGTCCAGAAGGTCTCCCAACAGAAAGGAAACAATAAAACAAGAAATCTTGTTGGTATGTGGGTAGTTCCCTAGCTGGGAATCGAACCCAGGCCGCAGCGCTGACAGCGCCAGCGATGAATCCTTAAGCCACTACACCACCAGGGAACTCCCAAAACAAGAAATCTTGGAACATCAAGAAGTATGAAAGCACAGTAGACAAAAATATGTGTAAATACAACTATCTTTTCTTGAGTTCTGAACTGTTTGATGGTTGCTGCAAAAATGTTAACACTGCTGTGGTTCCAAGTGTAAGAGAAATATTTAAGATGATTATATTATAAATAGAGAAGTAAAGGGAAGTAAGGTTTCTGTACTTTACTTGAATTGGTAAAATGACACCACCAATAGATCATATCAGGAATATTAAAAATATGTATGAGGGCTCTCCAGAAAACATCCAGACTTTCATATTACATGGCTGGATACTTTCTGGACAGTCTTTGTATATAAAAATCAACCACCAAAAATCTATACAAAGATATAAGCTCAAAAACACTATAGATAATTCAAAATGGAATTCTAAAACAGGTTCAATTAGCCCATAGAAAGCCAGAAAGAGAAAACAAAATAGCTGACTTATTCTTTAACACAGTAGCACCCAACCTTTTTCCATGAAACAAGGGACGGAGAGGGGGTGGGAACATTTTGGGATGATTCACGCTCGTTACATTTATTGTGCACTTTATTTCTGTTATTACTGTGTATAATGCACTCCTATGTATGATGCAAATTTTTGTTTTAGTTTTTTAATTCAAATCTTTGTTTATTTGTTTTTTGTATAAAGGAATTTTAGCATTTATTTTTTAACAATGGTACAAGAAATTCTGTGTAACACTTAACTCATAAATAAAAGAATTAAAAACATAATAGATGCCGAATTAGTACTACCCATGTATAATTGCATCCTTATTTTTCCCTCATAAATTTGGGCAAAAAAGTGCACATTATACATGGCAAAATATGGTACCTTGTAATATATGATGAAATAATTATACAATTCACCATAATGCAGAATCAGTGGGAGCCCTGAGCTTGTTTTCCTGCAACTAGATGGTCCTATCTAGGGGTGGTGAGAGACAGTGACACCTGAAGTATGTTGTGTATGTCCACTCTACTCCATAATCTTATTTTGGTTGCTGTCACTTCAGAAAACACTGTTTCACAAAGAGAGGATGTTCGAAATGGAAGCAGGCTTTTCAGTGCTTCCTTAGGATATTCCACATTGACTTTAATCCAGAACATTTAGAGATTTGAAGTTGTCTCAGTTGTCTCAAACATACTTTTTTTTTTTTTTTTTTTTTTTGCTTTTTGGTATGTGGGTAGCTCCCTGACTGGGAATCGAACCCAGGCCGCAGCACTGACAGAACCAGCGCTGAAGCCTTAAGCCACTACACCATCAGGGAACTCCCTCAAACATACTTTTAAGACCACCATCATTTGCGATCTCAAGCAGTTGATCCTCTTCTAGCACCAAGTCAATTTACATAGCTTATTCACAAATGGGTCATGGATCCATTCCTTCCCAGTTCAGGGTCTTTTGTGGTTGGGAAATAATGATCAAACTCTTTTGAAAGCTGAGATAGGTGATAATGCACCAACTGGGAGAAAGAAGGCCCTGGCTCTGTCTCTTTCAAAACCTCTGCTAATATTTGAAACATGCCAAAAATCCCAATGTTCAGCCCTCGCCCCCATAATTCCAGTTTGGCTTTGAATGCAGCCACTTTATCTGCAACTTGAACACAGTAGTTGTTCTCCCCTAAAGTTACAGATTTTTTGAGCAGGTTGAATGTGTCACACAAGTAAGCGAGCTTTGCGACCCATTTTGTGTCACTGAAATGTGCTGCCAGTAGTGACTCACTCTAAAAGAAATCTCTGGAGCAGCTCTCATAACTCAAAAACTCTGGCCAATGATCTACCTTTAGAAAGCCATGTCACTTCTGTGTGTAAGAGAAGACTTCTGTGTGTGCTCTGCATCCATGTCCTTACAGAGCTGTGTGAACAGATGTGAGTTAGGGCATGTACTTTAATGTGGTTGATAATTTTAATCACATCCTGCAAAACATTGTTAAGTTCAGGTGACATTTTTTTGTCTAGCCCACATTTCTCTATGGATGACATACTGTGTACACTCACATTCAGAAGTGACCTCTTGCACCCAATTTTAAAACCAGAAAGCTGTCCAGTCATAGCGGCCGCTCTGTCCATGCATATACCGACACAAAATTACCAGTTTAGTTTTCCTGATATGTAATCACCCAAAGACTTGAATAGTTCTGCAGCTCTGGTGTTGGTTGGCAACAAAAGTGCACATAACATATCTTCATGCACACCCTACTGAAAAACACGGAGGGTCCCCAAAAATGGTACACATTTTAAGAAAGGAAAAAAATTATTAAAATTGTAATAATATATACTGATAACAAAAAATGAATACAAATTACATCCGACTGCTGCAATTACAAGAGGTGCTCAAAGTGGTTACCATCAGCATCTATCTAATACATAGGTAACATCTCTTAAAATGTGTATAAGTTTTTTTAGCACCCCAGTATATTGCACAAAAACAAGCATTGTTGCCTGGTTGTCGACATGGTAGACTCATCAGCCTGGATTGTGTGACTCATTAATCCTAACAATTGTACTTCAGTATCCTCTGCTACTTTATCAATTTGTCTAATTATGGTGCTAGCCGAAAGAGGAACACATGCCACCTTTTGAACTGCAGCCTCTCCTAAAAGTTTGCAACGAATGTCCTCAGCAGCAGTCAAGATCAACTCTTCACAAACAGTAAAGGGCTTCTTAGCTTTCGCAATGTGGTTAGCCACTAAGAGTGATGCTTTCAGTGCAGACACATTTGGTGAAGTGGTGGCCTTCAATAATTGCTCCTGTTCTTTGTGTTCACATTTTTTCCTTTTGAAAAAATTCCAAAGTCTTGTCTTTTAATGCAGGGTGCTTAATCTCCATGTGGCAAAGCAGTTTTGAAGGTTTCATGGCTTCGTTGGATAGCCAGTCACCACATAGTACACAAAGCAGGCTTGGAGAATGTGAATCAGCTGTTGCAATGAACCCGTAATTTAAGTAGGACTCTTGGCATTTTCTTTTAAATGCAGTTTTCTTTTTGTTGGCAGTCTTAAGAGTCTTCTGCTGTCTCATCATTGGGTCTTTCCCCCTTTTCAAAGAAGCTCTCCAGTAACGCTTGGTTTTTACTCATTTTGGCAAGGGTTAGCTTGTGGGCTTACCAAAACTGTGACTGAGACAAGTGTGCAGTGCGGGAAAGAGGCGTGGATGGAAGTGGTACATAAAATAATGAGTGGGTCACACACAGACTAAAATAAGTGTTGGATTCTGACGTAAAGCCTGCCACCAGATGCAGCTTAATTGTCACTTGCCACTTACTGATAGTGTTTTGATATGAGTCTGCAAGCAATTGATTTATTGCGGTCTCTGTGCAGTCAAACCTCTTTGCTAATGTTAATCTGTATTTTGCAGCCCCTCCCCAGTACTAGCATAACCACCTCGCTCCACCTCAGATAATCAGACATTAGATTCTCATAAGGAGCATGTAACCTAGATCCCTCACATGCACAGTTCACAATAGGGTTCATGCTCTTTGAGAACCTAATGATGCCACTGATCTGGCAGGAGGCAGAGCTCAGGTAATGCAAGTGATGGGGACCAGCTGTAAATACAGATAAAGCTTTGCTCACTCACCCGCGTGTCACCTCCTACTGTGCACCCTGGTTCCTAACGGGTCATGTACCGGTACCAGTCCGTGGCCCAAGGGTTGGGGACCCTCTTGCTCTAACATCAATAATTACAGTATATGAGTATGTTAATGATCTGAATGCACCAATTAAACAACAGATGGGCAGAATGGTAAAAACAAACAAACAAACAAACAAAAAAAACCAACTATATGTTGTCTACAAGAAACTTATTAAATATAACAGGCAAATTGAAAGAGGATGAAAAAGATATCATGCAACCATTAATAAAAGGAAAACAGGAGTGACTATGTTAGTATCAGACAAAGTAGACTTAAGAGAAAAATAATTTTATAGACAAACGGACATTATATAATGATAAACAGATCAATGCATCAAGAAGTTATAACAATCCTAAATGTATACACCAAACAACAGAATGTAAAACACGCGAAAACTGATACAGCTGAAAGGAGAAAGAGAAATCCACAACTGCAGTTGGAGACTTCCTACACCCTTCTTAATAATTGGTAAAACTAGACAAAACTCAATAATGCCTTCAACTAATTGACATTTATAGAACACTCCACCCAACACAATGCATATTATTTTCAAGTACCCATGGAACATATACCAAGATAGATTATAAGTTGGGCCATAAATAAAAGAACACTGCAGACAACTCTATATACATATTTGACAACTTAGTTGAAATAGAACAACTCTTCAAAATAAAAAGTATAACCACAGTAAAGTAAAAGTAAAAATTAGTAACAGGAAAATCTCCAAACACTAATAATACACTTCTTAATAATCCATGGGTCAAAGAGGAAGTCACAAAAGAAACTTTTAAAAATACATTGAATTAATCAAAATGACAGTACAACATTGAATTTTCTGATACATAGCTAAAGCAATTTGAGAGGTATATAGAGGGTGCCCCCCAAAAAATGTATACATATTTTAGGAAACGAAAAAACTATTAAAATTGTAATAATATATACCAATAACAAAAGATGAATACAAGTAACATTTTACTTTTGTAATTATAAGGGGTTATCAAAGTGGTTACCATCAGCGTCCAGACACTTCAGATTATGGCAAACTATTGCTTGAGCAACACTGACCAAAGTGTCCACTTGTATCACTGTGTATACCATTTCAATTTCTCCCCAAAGTACCTCCGGTGTAGCTGGTTACCTATGGTATACCACATCCTTTAAGGTTCCTCCACAGGTTGAAGTCAAGCAGTGTTAAGTCAGGAGAACGTTGTTGCATTTCAAATACCACTTCAAAAATGGTCTTGTGTTCCTGGAACAACAGTGCTTCCACCGTTTTCTTTGACTGTCCTGCCTGCTGCATGGTGATGCTAGCATTCATTTGATTAATGCCATCTTTTGAGTGAATGTCAAAAAATTACACATTGTTACTGTAATTCAATTCAACTTTGAAAAGTAATACACAGATACTATCTCTTAAAATGTATATTCATTTTTTGGCACCCCAGTATATTTATTGCACTAAATACATACATTGAAAAAGACATCATCTCAAACCAATAATCAAAGTTCTCACCCCAACCTAGGGGGGAAAAAGGAAATTCAAAGCAAGCAGAAGGAAATAATAAAGGTAAGAACAGAAATCTATGAAATTGAAAACAAAAAAAAAACCAAAACAAACCAGTGAAATAAAGGGCTTTTTCTTTGAAAAGACCAAGAAAATTAGAAACCTCAAGCAAGACTAACAAAGAGAAAAGATAAAAATTATCAATATCAGAATAAAACAACAAACCATGCAGATATTTAAAAAAAAAAAAATAATAATAAAATACTGCAGACAGCTCTATATACATATTTGACAACTTAGTTGAAATGCAATAATTCTTCAAAATAAAAAGTATTACAATTCATACAATTCGAGATAAGTAATTTAAATAGCCCTGTATCTATTGAGAAAACTACACTTGTTATTTTAAAATCCCTCCTCCCCCCAAAATCTCCAGGCCCTGGTTGTCTCACTGGGGAAATTCTACCAAATGTGTAAAGAAGAAATAACACAAATTCTATAATCTTTTTCAGGAAATAACAAGGGAACACTAACCAATCCATTTTTTATTTTCTGAAGCTCACATTACTCTGATACCAAAACCAGAAAGAGATGGTGTAAATAAAACTATGGACTAAGATCCCTGATGACTATATATACAAAAATCCTTGACAAAAAAATTAGCCAATTGAATCCACAGATATAAAAAAGAATGATATGCCATGGCCTAGTGGAGTTTATTCCAAAAATGCAAAGACTGATCCAATAGTAGACAATCAATGAATATACTCCACCATATTTAAAGGCTAAAGAAGAAAAATGACATAATTACATTAATTGATGGAGAAAATGAATCTGAGAAAATTCACACCCATTCATGATAACAACTTGCAGAAAACTAGGAATAATGGAAAACTTCAACTTTATAAAGAACATCTATGTTTTTAAAAATCTACAGCTAACATTATACCTAATGGTGAAAAAGTGGGATGCTTTCCCTCAAGATTGAAAAGAATGTAAAGATTTCCACTCTTCACCATTCTTGTTCACCACTACGTATTGCTAGACGTCCTAGCTAAAGCAATAAGACAAGAAAAGGAAATAAAAGGCATACACATCAGAGAGGAAGAATTAAACTATCCCTAGTTACAGATAAGGTGTTTGTTTACATAAAAAAAAAAAGGCCAAGGAAACAACAAAAAAAAAATCCCTAGAATAAGTTGAGTTCAGCAAGGTTGCAAGATATAAGATATACACACAAAATTTAGTTGTATTTCTATACACTAGAAATGAACATGTAGACACTGAAGTTAAAAATACCATTTATACATGCTGGAAAAGAAATGACTTAGCGGTAAACCTAATTGTGTTTATAGGGCTTCTACGCTGAAAACTATAAAACACTGATGAAACAAATCAAAAATCTAAAAAACAAAAATATCAAAAATCTAAATAAATGGAGAAACATACCATGTTCATGGATTGCAAAACTTAACATAGTAATTATGTCAGTTGTCCCCACACAGATAGGTTTAACACAATTCCTATCAAAATCCCAGTATAATTTTTTGTAGACATAGACAACATTATTCTAAAATTTGTATGGAAAGACAGAGGAACTAGAAGAGCTAAAACAGCTTTGAAAAAGAATAAAGTGTGACATAATGTGACACATAGACAATGCACTGTAAACCTGCATACTTGGAACCTATATAATTTTTGCTAACCAATGTCACCCCAATAAGTTTAACAAATAGATAGATAGAAAAAAATAGGAATAAAGTGTGGACAGAGGGGCAAATGGAGGAGAAAAAAAGGGAAGTGCAGAGACTCAGGCTCAACTCAAGACAAGACTTTTTAGATAGCTTCAGTAATCAAGGCTCTCTGGTGTTGGTGGAGAGAGGGATAGAAGCACAAATCAGTAGTAGTATATATACACAATGAAATATTATGCAGCCATAAGAAAAGATGAAAGAAATAGGGCCATCATGCAAAGCAAAATAAGCAGACAGAAAATAACCAAGAACTATATGGTTTCACTCATTTGTGGAACACGAAGCTGAAAGCAACAAAGAAACAAAAACTCATGGACACAATCAGTAGTTTAGTAGTTAGTGGTTATCTGAGGGCTTGAGGGGGGTGGGGAGAGAGAAGGGATAGGGTCTCAAATATATGATGATGGAAAGAGAACTGAACTGACTCTGGGTGACACAACACATAGATGATGTATTGCAGAATTGTACACCTGGAAACTATGTCCTTTTTACTAACCAGTGTCACCCCAGTAAATTTAACAATAAAAAGAAAAAAATGAAAAAGAAAACACAAATATGCCCAATTAATTTCTGACAAAGGTGAAAAAGCAGTTTGATGGGGAACAACAACAGCCTTTTCAACAAATGGAGCTGGAGAACTTGAACATCTTAGGCAAAAAGAAAAAAAAAAGCCCTTGACCTAGTTTCACATCTTATACAAAAAAATTAACACAAAATGGATCATGGACTTAAATGTAAAATATAAAACTATAAAACCTTTAGAAAAGAAACAGGGTAACATCTTTAGTATCTAGGGTTAGGCAAAGAGTTTCAAACTTGGCATCAAAAGCATGGTCCATAAAAGGAAACTTGGATAAATTGAACTTCAAAATTAAAAGACTTCGCTCTATGACAGACTATGTTAAGAGGACCCCACACACTGAGAAAAAATATTGGCAAACTACATATCTGACAAAGGACTCATATCGATAATAATAAAGAACTCTCAAAACTCAAGAGTAAAAAACTGATAACCTTATATCTACCAAAGAAATTGGATTTGTAATTGAAAACCTCCCCCACAAAAACAAAACAAATTTCAGGCACAGATGTCTTTACTGGCAAATTCTATCAACCATTAAAGGAAGAAAAAAATACCAGTCTTACACAAACTCTTCTAGAAAGTAGAGTGAACACTTCCCAACTCATTTGGTGTGTGACTGTCTTGAGACATAAACCTGGGAGCAGAATTGCTACAACATAGTGTGTTTAAATAATTTCACTAAGTGCTGCCACACTGCTCAGAATAACTACTCCAGTATGCCCACCCATCAACAATGCATGAAGATTCTTGTTTTCTACTATCTCCCCAACATTTGGTGTGGTAGAGGCAATAGAATGCCTTCTGGAGTCAAATACCTAGACTCAAAAATTGGCTCTACCATTTTCTACCTGTGTGGTTTTGGATAATTTACTGAATCTGTGTTTCAGTTTTCTCATTTGTAAAATGAACTAGTAATAGTACCTATCTTATAGATACCAGGACTTCTTAGGCATTAGTGGATGAAAACAGCACTTTTTTTCCTGTTTTATGCATTTCCTCTATTTAATCCTATTTCTGAATGAGGATTTCAAATTAGACTGAAAAACTGCAAAAATAAATGAATTTCAAGTGAGCTATAGAGTGCTAGTCAGTGAGATTTTGGGTCTTAGGATATTTAGTGCATGTATTATACAGCGCCAGATCATAAATTTCCTCACAAATTTGAATATGCCAATAAAACGTAGCTCCTTTCTCAATTACTGATCTGATTTTCCTCACAAGTCTCACTCCCATTATGCACTCCAATGAATAGTGCAAGAGGCTAAAAATAAATTTAATTCAGTCTCTTTAAGTTTTATTTATTCTCTTTTGAAATAAATGCTCAGAAATTCAAATTCCTCCCATTCCAACTCTGTTCCTCTCCAGTGACATCTGGCTATAGAGGGGAGGGCTATGTGGCATTTTGATATCAGAAGAAATGATACTGGCCCTTCGGTGTGCACAAGCTGGAATCCTTTGGGTATGGTTGGTTGGCCCAGTTCCACACCTGGGCATTCTACCAACATTTGCTTCTAAAGCTGATGAATCCATGGTCTTGTCTTTTTCAGCTGTCAGGGCCAGTGCCCTTCCCTGCCAATTTGGCCACCTCTCAAGAACTCTCTTTGTTGCTGTAGACCACAGTGATTTTGTGCCCCATATGCCATTGAGCCTAAAGAGTCCCTACTGAGCATCCACATCATATAGGAATCAAGAGAAAGCTCTTCTTGACCATATCACTCTGCCTCATAATGCTCCTGAGGCCACAGGAAGTCCATGCTGCAAAGCAATTCCCTTCTAAAGTCTCATGAAGAAAAAGGGCAAAAGCCTCCTTGCCCTCAGTACATCAGTTTACTACTCCATCCCAAAGTCCCAGGTCAGGTTGATTTTTGTGTTACTCCCTCTCTTGTCTCTACTCCTTCTACCCCCATTCATCGGGACAGGATAGGAAATCTCCACTTACTTCTTCCTTCCTTCATTGTTTAGGACTTTAATTTCTTTTGAGACTTTTCATTTTTCAATTACATTTTACATACAATATTAATTTCAGGTGTACAGAACAGTGATGAGTCATTTATATATCTTACTAAATCCTCATTCTGATACATCTGGTTCTCCTCTGACACCTCTGATACATAGTTATTACAATGTTGTTGACTATATGCCCTGTGCTGCACTTTATATCCCTGTGATATTCCATCGCTATGAAATTGTACTTGATTTCTTCCCCTTTATTACCCACCCCTCCAGCTCTTCTCCCATCACCCCAGCAAATTTAGTACCCACCTGACACTACACAAAGTTACTGCAACCTTATTGACTATAGTCCCATGTTGTACTCTATATCCCCATGAATATTGCCTTGTAACAACCAAACTAAACTTCTCCATCCCTTTCCTTTATTTTACCCACCCTCCCATCCCTCTGCCCATCTTAAAGAAGTCCCTCCCTTTGGTGGTGATGAACTCCTTTAGCTTTTTCTTATCTGAGAAGCTCTTTATCTGTCCTTGGTTTTCATCACATTGATTATTTTGTGCCATTCCCTTCTGGCCTGCAAAATTTCTGGTGAGAAATCATTTGGGAGTCGAATTGGTGTCCCCTTATAAGTTAACTACTTTTATTTCTCTTGTTGCTTTTAGAATTTTCTCTTTTTCTTTAACTTTTGCCATTTCAATTATGATTTTCTCAGTGTGTTCCTGTTTGGGATCATCTTGTTTGGGACTCTCTGTGTTTCCTGGGCTTGTATATCTATTTCCTTTGCCAGGTTAGGAAAATTTTCAGTCATTATTTCTTCAAATAAGTTCTTGATCCCTCGCTTTTTTATTTCTTCTCCTTCTGGTAATCCTGTTATGCGAATGTTGTTACATTTAATGTTGTCCCAGAGGAATCTCAAACCATTTCTTTTTTTTTTTGGATTCTTTTTTCTATTTGTTGTTCTGATTGGATGTTTTCTGCTGGCTTTTCTTGCAAATCACTGCTTTGCACTTCTGCTTCATCTAGTCTGGTGACTCCTTTTATTCCATTCCTCATTTCAGTTAATGTAATCTTTGTCTCTGCCTGGTCCTTATTAATGGTTTGACTGTCCTCCTTTTTGCTTGCTCTCTCTCTGTTGAAATCATCATTTAAGTCCCATGAAGATTTTTATAATCATTGTTTTGAGCTTTGTTTCGGATGGGCTGTTTGTCCCCATCTCCTTTAATTTGATTTTCTGTTCGAATTTATTTTGAGCTCCCTTTCTCTGGTTTCTCATTCTGGCAGCCTCTCTGTTTGTAGATATTCTGCTCCTTAACCCAACACTTGCTGCAGCACTTTCTTTGTTGTTTGCTGCTGGGTAGACAGAGACCTTGCAGGGAGAGGAGTGTGTGTCTTTGTGTTCTTTCTGGGGCTGCCAGGCCACACAGGTAGTATGGACTTCTGCCTTTCTGCTCTCAGTTTTCCCTGAGGACTCTGTGCTCAGCCTTGGGGTCAGTCCTGTATTCTCGTCTCTCAGACTGTGCTGGCTGCGTGGGTCAAGAAATACATGCACCACCCACTCTTTTATTCTCCTTCATGGCCAGAGCGAGGTTGCGCTATGGGTCCTCACCACCCTTGTCCCTCCCCCTGCTCCTGGAACTGGAGTGAAGTTGGCCACTGCGTGTGGTGGACCTGGTCTGTACCTCCTGGGGGCCAAATTAAGGTCTGGTTTGGTGTTTCATGACCCCCGCCTCTGGGCTTCCTTTTCTCTGTTTCATGGACCGAGTGAGGTCTAGAATGCTCACCCACCACCTCTATCCTCCTCCCTCCCCCAGGGGTAGAGTTCCAAGTGGGAACCTATGCACAGCTGGATCTCTGCACTTCCCCTTTTTTCTCCTCCATTTGCCCCTCTGTTTCCCTCAGGTACTTAAATGTGATGAGTGGGTTTCTTAGCTGTGTTTGTGCATTGAGTAGGGAATCCTGGTTGAGTTATAGATGTTTTATTCATTGTAATCTCCAAGGAAGTTTTTCAGGGGTCCCTCTTATGTTTCCATTTTGTTGCTCCTTTGGGACTTTAATTTCTTAATAGTGTTTTAATTTATCTGGTAGACAATTTCAATAGTGAAATTGTCAAATCTGCAATATTTTACATGGAAGTCATTGTATTTGGGCTATGCTGTCATATGGTACTTATTTTATAATCTCTAATTGACTCAGTTTAATGACTGAGTTGGGCATAATTTAAAAATGAATTTTGGTCCAGAGAGTTCCCTGATGGTATAGAGGCTTAAGGCTTCGACGTTGGCGCTGTCAGCGCTGCGGCCTGGGTTCGATTCCCAGTCAGGGAGCTACCCACATACCAAAAAGCAAATAAATAAATAAATAAATAAATTTAAAAAAAAAAAAAGAATTTTGGTCCAGAGAATGGTGCGAATTTGCAGAAAATATTTCAGATGGTTTTACAGGTATCTCACTATCATCCCAGCTCCCACTGGAGGATAAATAGTAGTAATGGTAAATATAGATAGAGGGTTCATTTATCCAAAAGGACTTCTTTAATATTCTGCTAATGTCCCTAATGGAGCAGCCATGCCCCTGGTTGACCATGGGAAAGAAAGGGGAATGGTTTCTGAAGAAAGTGGAGACTTTTACCCCTCTGCTCAGCTTTCTGTTCAAAGGTGTCAGTTGCACCACAGTCACTAGTAAGTGGGGCGACTGTGAAGAGGTGCACCAACACTCAGTATATACCTTGCATTTCCTCCCACCATGTATAGCTCATACCTAGCCAGGGAGCAAGGGAGATAAGTTGTGCTGGTAAGTTTTGGTGCTTGGAGGCAGGGAAAGTAAGGTCATGTAGGCTTTTATCTCTGCCATACTCTAACCTGACTTTTATCAGAGAGGTTTGCCCTGGGATAGCACACAGTTACGCAACTAATAATCACTCAACATATCAAAGCAGAACCCGATTCCCAACCCCCAACCTGTCTTTCCTTCAGATTGCCCATGTCAGTTAATGACACCAGTTGCTCACACCTAAAATCTAGGAGTCATTCTAGATTTGTCCTCTTCCTTCACTCCATCAGCAAGTCCTCCTGGCTTTGCCTCCAGAGTATTTCCTAAATCCATTAATTCTCCATCTCCACTGTTATGACCCTGTCCAAAATCCATCATCTCTCATTTGAATTACTTCAGTAGACTCCTAACAAATCTTTCTCCCTGTTACTCTGGACTTTTTCCCACCTATCCACCATAGAACAGCCAGCATGATCCTTGAAAAATGCAACTTATATCATGTCTTCTCCCACCTAACACTGTCCAATAGATTCCTTCTTAAACTTTTAGGAACTACAGGCTCACTCAGGTCCTTGCTTCCAAAATGACCAAGAAAAGAAGGAACAATGGTCGTACCAAAAAGGGCGGGGGCCATGTGCAGCCTATTTGTTGTACCAGCTGTACCCGGTATTTGCCCAAGGACAAGGCCATTAAGAAGTTTGTCATTCAAAATATAGTACAGACCACACCCATTAGGGACATTTCTGAAGTGAGTGTCTTTGACGCCTAGGTGCTTCCCAAGCCGTGTGTGAAACTACATTACTGTGTGAGTTGTGTCATTCACAGCAAGGTAGTCAGGAGTTGGTCCTGTGAAGCCCAGAAGGACTTAACACTCCCACCCTGATTTAGACCTGTGGGTACTGCCCCACAACCTCTGCCAAAAGCCCATGTAAAAAGCTAAGTCCTTAAGGACTGAAGAAATATTCTCTGGGAAGAAAATAAAATAGAAATTAGACATTAAAGGAAAATACAAGTTCATTAGCGTGAAAAGGCTCTATGTGATCTGCCCCTATATCCTTCCATCCTCTTGGCTCACTCTGCCTCTCACTCACCATGCTCCAGGTACAGGTTCTGTTCTTTAAACAACCCAGGGTTGTTCTGCCTCAAGACCTTAGCACCTACTGAGTGCTCTACCAGAAACGCTCCTCTTACATCTTCAAATAGCTCCCTTTCACATATTCAGCAAGCCTTCCCTGACCCCCCAAACTATATTAACTGCTTCTCTCTAGTCACTCTCTAACATATCAACCTACTTTATTTTCTTTATATAGTGCTTTAAAATCATCAAATTTAACTTATTTATATAATATGTTGACCTTGTGTTTTTCTGTCTCCTTGCGTTAGAACAACCTCATCACTGCCTGGAAGAGCACCGGGTTCATAGGAGTGCTCAACAAATAATTGTGGAATGAATATAAGACCTTGTACCTTAGTTTGCATTTGTTTTTTGTGTGCATGGCTCATTCAGAGAGCCATCTTGGAGAAGGGATGACTCGTAGGGCAGGGTTAGAGCATTCCCAATAATACCACTAAATGCCTTAATAACTCATTTTGAGTTCTAAATGTTATCCCTTTTAAAATATCCCTTGTGTATTTAGCTCAAGTGCTGAGACCACAGTAGAGAGCTGGGCAAAGATTTAGGATCCTGCATGTTGGCCATCCCCAGATCTGCCTAGCACCTTGGATGCATGACCAATACCAGGCCCATCTCTCTCTAGTGTCCCCACACTCCCCTCTTCCCAGTTACCAGGCACGCCCTCTTCTACCTTCAGTGTGAACACACCCCTTCTCTCCTTAGTTGCAAATAATGTGCTTTTCCCTCAGTGTGTCACATCCTCGGTATGCATGTACACTACACTCCTAAACCTCAGAACTCTTTCATCAAATCACTCCAACTTTATTTTGGTTGAGGGCTCAGGATAGGGGTGGACTGCATACATGGACTCTCCGTTGGACACAGATGGCAGGGCTGAGCTTCGTGGGCAGGGGCAGGTACATCAGGATGTTCCTGCTATGCAGCCTAGTGGTGCCGAGGGGACCTTCCATGTACACAGGACAGGAATATACAGCCAGGTCAGCATGGGTTGGCGGGTCATTGGTGCCCCAGGCCTGGGTGCTGACGCTGACAGGAGGCAGAGGGCTGGGCTGGTTGGAGGGACTGTCCTGCAATGC